>JADBJO010006125.1:0-20000 GCA_016801955.1 Conus betulinus
GAAACCATCTTTTTTTTTTTAAATCATAAAAAGTTCAAACAAAGGGGAGAGAGACTGACTGCCCCTGACACTCGCCTGTGTACGTGCCATGAAAGATGAAGGGAGGACGGGCAAGGAGGAAAGGACTTCGATCATCCTACGATAACGCTGGGTTGGCAGTGTCCGGTCAATCAAGGTAGGTGCATGCAAAGTCGACCACTTCTAGACAGTCCGGCCAATGGACTTATATGGACAGTTTGTTCGTTTGTTTGTTGTGTGTTCATTTGTGCTCTCTCTCTCTCTCTCTCTCTCTCTTCTCTCTCTCTCTCTCTCTCTCTCTCTCTCTCTCTCTCTCTCTGTCCGTCTCTTTTCTCTCTCTCTCTCTCTACTTCCCCCTCTCTGTCTGTCTGTCTGTCTGTCTGTCTCTCTCTCTCTCTCTCTCTCATTCACAATTTATTCCTCCCCATTTAATTATCTATTTATTGATATATTTTCATCTAAAACTTCATTAAATAGTGACTTAAGCGTTCCATTCCCCAACTCCAAATCATCAGTCCAAGAGAACATAATTCTCATCCTTTATTCCAATACATCATTTCTTTGTTGTTCACTTGTTACTGTTTTTTTATCTTGTTTATTTTGTTTTACTATCGATGTTTGTCACATTTGATGGTTCTACAGACCGAAACGCAATGTTTTTTGTTGATATTTCTTCGTTTGGGTTTTCTGTCAGTCTTTAAAGTAAACTGTTTTTTCTGGTGAAGGCAACGAATGACAGACAAACCTATCCAACAAAAGTAGTGAAATGTTGGAAAACATAGCCAAAGGAAGACACAACAGCCAAACGTAGCCAAAAATAGGCACGAGTAGCCATAAGTAGGCATTGGTAGCCATAAGTGAGCATGAGTAGCCATAAGTGAGCATGAGTAGCTATAAGTAGGCATGAGTAGCTGTAAGTAGGCATGAGTAGCCAAAAGTAGGCATGAGTAGCCAAAAGTAGGTATGAGTAACCATAAGCAGGCATGAGTAGCCAAACGTAGGCATGAGTAGCCAAAAAGTAGGCATGAATAGTCAGCAGTAGACATGAGTAGTCAAAAGTAGGCATGAATAGTCATCAGTAGACATGAGTAGCCAAAAAAAAGGCATGAATAGTCAGCAGTAGACATGAGTAGCCAAAAGTAGTCATGAATAGTCAGCAGTAGACATGAGTAGCCAAAAGATGGCATGAGTAGCCGTAAGTAGGCATGAGTAACCATGAGTAGGCATGAGTAGCCAAACGTGAGCATGAGTAGCCATAAGTAGGCATGATTAGCCATACGTAGGCATGAGCAGCCATAAGTAGACATGAGCAGCCATAAGTAGACATGAGCAGCCATAAGTAGACATGAGTAGCCATAAGTAGGCATGAGCAGCCATTAGTAGGCACGAGTAGCCTTAAGTAGGCATGAGCAGCCATAACTAGGCACGAGTAGCCATAAGTAGGCATGAGTAGCCATAAGTAGGCATGAGTAGGCATAAGTAGGCACGAGTAGCCATAAGTAGGCAAAAAAGTAGAAAAAGTAGTAAACAGTGAGCAACAGTACCTAAAGTTGAGAAATGAGTAAAAAGAGAAAGCTCGAGTCGCTACAAGTGGAAAAAATATGGCAAAGGATTAACAGAACTAGACAAAGGTAGACACAATAAGGCAAAGAGTAGACAGAGGTAGAACAATTAGCCAAAGAGTAGACAAAGGTAGATACCATTAGCCAAGAAGTAGACAAAGGTAGACACAATTAGCCAAAGAGCAGGCAAAGGTAGACACAATTAGCCAAAGAGTAGGCAAAAGTAGAACAAGTAGCCAAAAGTAGGCAAAAATAGACACAATTAGCCAAAAGTTAGGCAAAGAAAGACACAATTAGCCCAAGAGTAGGCCAAGGTAGACACAAATAGCCAAAGAGTAGGCCAAGGTAGAACAGTAGCCAAAAAGTAGGCAAGGTAGACACAATTAGCCAAAAAGTAGGCAAAGGTAGACACAATTAGCCAAAGAGTAGGCAAAGGTAGACACAATTAGCCAAAACGTAGGCAAAGGTAGACACAATTAGCCAACGAGTAGGCAAAGGTAGACACAATTAGCCAAAGATTAGGCAAAGGTAGAACAATTAGCCAAGAACTAGGGAAGGTAGACACAATTAGCCAAAAAGTAGACAAAGGAAAGCATAAATAGCCAAAATAATAGCTGAAGGTAGACACAATTAGCAAAAAAAGAAATAGCCAAAGGTAGAGACCATCAGCCTACACATGGCAAAAGATTGACACAATTAGCAAAAAAAAAGTAGCCAAAGGTAGACACATTTAGCAAAAAAAAAGCCGAATGTAGAGATCATTAGCCAAAACGTGGCAAAAGATTGACTCAATTAGCAAAAAAAAAAAAAAGTAGCCAAAGGTAGATACAACCAGCCAAAAAAGTAGCTAAAGGAGGACACAATTAGCCAAATAAGTAGCCAAAGGTAGACACAATTAGCAAAAAAAAAAAACCCTAAAGGTAGACACAATTAGCCAAAAAAGTAGCCAAAGGTACACACAATCAGCCCAAAAAAAAAAGTAGCCAAAGGTAGACCCAATTAGCCAAAAAGTAGGCAAAGGTAGACAGAATTAGCAAGCAAAACAAAAAGAAAAAAAAAGCCAAAGGTAGACAAAAGTGGCCGAAGGTTAGGAAAGTATAGAGCTGACTGAACGTCAGTAGCGTTTCCTACAGAGTGTTGAGAGCAGTCAACTGGTCACGGCAGAGAAAGTCGCCTATGTACGAAGACAAAGAAAGACAGGCGGGGAAGGCATGGCGCGACTGTCAACATTTCTATAACTGCAGTATAATGTGTAGCCCCAAAGGACGTTGCAGCTGCCAAGATATCTCTATTTGCAGAGTAATGTGTAGACCCCAAAATGTAAAACTGCCAACAGTTTAAGTTATTCAGTAGACAGTTCTACATTTAGGAAGGGAAACATATTTTTTTAACCAAGAAAGAGAAATGGTCAACAGTGATAGAAATAAGATTGAGATTCGCCTTTTTCTCCTTCTTTCTTTCTCTGAGGGAAATTAGAAAGCGGCACCAAACAGGAGAAATAAACAGCCATAATCAGGTGTGATAAAAAAAAATTTAAGAAAAAAAAAAACATCCATTGTTAACAGACAGAAGTGTTCAAACCCTGTTGCATGTTTGAAAATCTTTTGTTTGCGATTTCTTTTTGCGCGCACACATATATGAACGTGCGTGGACATTCAAAACTACTTACCTAACAGTTTGCTGATTTAAAGAACAGGATAACTTCTGCAGAACCTCTTATTTCTTTAAAATACTTGTTTCTGATAATAATCCACACGCGCGCGCGCACACACACACACACACACACACACACACACACACACACACACACACACACACACACACACACACACACACACAATTGAGCAGATTAACCTGTAAAAGCAGTGTTTGGTAGCAATATTTTTTTTGATGCATTATTCAGTTAGCGAAAAAAAAAAAAACGAGCGCAACAGTAATCAGTTCACACAAAATATTAATTATTTTTTACCTTTAGAACATGAACCATCAGTTGAAAAAAAAAAAAAAGTCCATTTGTTACGGGGTACACTGCTGTCACGAAGACCCAAACGTAAAACGTGTTAGTTAAATCAATTCTTAATGTACAAAATTCGAAGCTTGACTGTCGTACTGTTTTAATCTATTTTCATAGATCCAATTACTCACGAATGTAATCTGTAAGTTAGATATTCTTTGAAAACTTCTCACCGCGAGTTGTGTTTTCTCTTAATTTAAAGGGACCAAACAAATTTCTATCATTCCAATGCCGACTGTATAAGTAATTTCATGTAATGAGATGATTGTTTTCATCAATGTAAACCTGCAATAAGTGGTGTATTATACCTGCTGTTTCAGCCGCATTTTCAAGAAACGCAAGAATGTGATATTTTGATCAACAATAACAACAAAAATGCAAATTTTTTCATTTGTTTTTGTCATAGTTCGTTCGTTGCTAATGTCATAATAGTAACTGGAGTTTGTTACTGCCAATAAACAGCGTCGTTTACACCCAAGGCTTTCACTTTTATTTCATTCCTGACTCATGCCTATCGCCGCCACAACTTGCCCTCCACTCGACCTACCCCCCCCCCCCCCACCTTCCCCTTCCCCCACATAACTTCTCTATGTAACCTAATCAAGTACAACCTCTTCCTATGCATGCAAACACAAACGATCACCTCTCCATCCCCCCCCCCTGCCCCCCCCCCCCCCCCCCCCCCCCCCCCCCCCCCCCCCCCCCCCCCCCCCCACCCCCCCCCCCCCACACACCACACCACACCACACTACACCACATTACACCACACCACACCACATTACATCACACCACACCACCCACACACACCACACCATACCACACCACACACCACACCACACTACACCACACACACACTACTCACACCACACCACACCACACCACACCACACCACACCACACTACACCACACCCACACCACACCACACCACACCACACCACATCACACCACACCACGCTACACTAGTTCACACCACACCATACCACACACCACACCACACTACATCACACCACACCACACCACACACTACATCACACACACACACACCACACCACACTACATCACACCACCACCACACTACATCACACCACACCACACCACACTACATCACACCACACCACACCACACCACACACACTACATCACACCACACCACACCACACTACATCACACCACACCACACCACAGTACATCACACCACACCACACCACACTACATCACACCACACCACACCACACCCACACCACAGGGCATCACATACTACACACTATATCAGAATGCAGCATACCTTGCCACACCACGCTATACCACAATACAACACAGTACACTACACCTTAACAGACCACAATGAAACGCACCACATTACACTGCATTACACCACATTGCAACACACCACAATTACACCACATTACATGGCATCACACTGCAGCACATCACACTACAGCACACCACAATACAACACATTTCTACAATGCCACACCATTCTGCGATGCAACACACACCAAACAACACCACATCACACCATATTGCAACACACCACACTACACCACACCAAACCACAATGCAAGACATCACACAACACTACATCACACCAAAATGCAACACAACACACAATACTACACCACACCGCACAATGCAATACACCACACTACACTACACACCACAATGCAAGACACCACACACTACACCACACACATCCCAATGCAACAGACCATACTGCACCACAACATAGCACAATGCAACACACCATACTGCAGCACAACACACCACAATGCAATACACCATACTGCAGCACAACACAACACGATGCGACACACCACAACACACCACAATGCATCACACCACAACACACCACAATACAACACACCACACTGCAACACAACACACACCACAATGCACAACACCACACACTACACCACAATGCAACACACCACACTACACCACAATGCAACACACCACACCACAATGCAAACACACCACACTGCAACACAACACACCACAATGCAACACACCACACTGCACCACACTGCAACACACCACACCGCACCACAATGCAACACACCACACTACAACACAACACACCACAATGCAACACACCACACTGCACCACAATGCAACACATCACAACGCACCACAATGCAACACACCACACTGCAACACACAACACACCACAATGCAACACACCACACACACACCACCACACACCACAATGCACAACACCACACACTACACCACCACACACCACAATGCAACACACAACCACACTACACCACAACACACCACACTACACCACAACACACCACAGTGCAACACACCACACTGCAACACAACACACCACAATGCAACATCCATGCTACACCACAACACACCACAATGCAACACACCACACTGCAACACAACACACCACAATGCAACACACCACACCACAATGCAAACACACCACAATGCAACACACCACACTGCAACACAACACGCCACAATGCAACACACCACACCACACCACAATGCAACTCACCACACCACACCACAATGCAACACAACACACACACAGTGCAACACACCACGCGCTGCAGCACCACACACCACAATGCAACACACCACCACACACACAATGAAACACACCACCACACACCACAATGCAACACAACACACTACACCACAACACACCACAATGCAACACACCACACTACACCACACACACCACAATGAAACACACCACACTACACACTACACACACCACAATGCAACACACCATACTACACCACAACACGGCACAATGAAACACACCATACTACACCACAACACACCACAATGAAACACAGCACACTACACCACACACCAGAATGCCAGACACCAAAACTATACAACACATACAACAATGCAACATACCACAATGCAACACACACACACACACACACACCACAATGCAACACACCACCACACACCACAGTGCAACACACCACACTACACCACACACACACCACAGGGCAACACTCCACACTACACCAGACACACACCAAAATGCACACCACACTACCCCACACACCACAATGCAAACACACCACACCACACCACGCACACCACAATGAAACACACCACACTTCACCACACACGCACCACAATGTAACACACCACACTACACAAACACACACCACAATGAAAACACATCACACTACACACACACACGCACTACAATGCAACACACCACACACACCACAATGCAACACACCACACTACACAACACACACCACAATGAAACACACACCACACTACACCACACACGCACCACAATGCAACATACGAAACCACACCACCACACACCACAATGCATCACACCACACTACACAACACACGCACCACAGTGCAACATATCATACTACACCACCACACACCACAATGCAACATACCAAACTACACCACCACACTCCACAATGCAACACACCACCACACACCACAATGCAACACACCACCAAACACACCACAATGCAACACACCACACTACACACGCACCACAATGCAACACACCACACTACACAACACACACACACCACAATGCAACACATCATACTGCTCCTCAACACACCGCAATGCAAACATACCAAACTACACCACCACACACCACAATGCAACACACACACACACGCACCACAATGCAACACACACCACACTACACCACAATGCAACACATCATACTGCACCACACAACACACCACAATGCGACACATCAGACTACACCACACACCACAATGCAACATATCATACTGCATCACGCACACCACAATGCAACACACCACACTTCACCACACAGCACAATGCAACACATCACACACTACACCACACACACCACAATGCAACACACCACACTACACCACAACACACCACAATGCAACACACCACACTACACCACAGACCCAAATGCAACACATCACACTACACTAACACCACAATGCAAACACACCACACTACACCACACACACACCACAATGCAACACAGCACACTACACTACAGACCCCAATGCAACACACACACACTACACACACAACACATCACAGTGCAACACACCACACCACACTACATCAGACACAACAATGCAAACACACCACACTACACCACACTACACCACACACAACAATGCAACAACACACACCACACACCACACACAACAATGTTTAGACACCACACTACACCACACACAACAATGTAACACACCACACTACACCACACTACACCACACACACCAATGCAACACACCACAATACACTACACACCACACACTACACACACACACACCACAATACAACACACACTACACTACACACACACCACAATGAAATACATCACACTACACCACAACACACCACCAATACAACGCATACACACTACACCACACACCACAATACAACACACCACACTACACCACATACCACAATGCAACACACCAAACTACACCACACACAACAATGCAACACATCACCCTACACCACCACACACCACAATGCAACACACCACACTACACAACACATCACAGTGCAACACACCACACCACACTATACCACATACCACAAAGAAACACACCCAACTATACCACAAACAACAATGCAACACACCACACTACACCACACAACAATGTAACACACACCACAACACAACACACTACACTACACCACGCACCACAATGCAACACACCACACACTACACAACTACACACCACAATACACACACACTACACTACACCACACACCACAATACAACACACCATACGTCACCACACACCACAATGCAACACACCAAACTACACCACACACCACAATGCAACTCATCACACAACACCACCACACTCCATAATGCAACACACTACATCACACACCAGAAAGCAACACACCAAACTATACAACACATACGACAATGCAACACACCACACTACACCACACACACCACAATGCAACACACCACACTACACCAAAACACACCACAATGCAGCACAGCACACTACACCACACACACCACAATGCAACACACCAAACTACACCACACACACCACAATGCAACACACCACACTACACCAAAAACACACCACAATGCAGCACAGCACACTACACGACAACACACCACAATGCAACATCAGACCTCCCAAAAATGTAACACACCATACTACACCACACCACAAAGCAACACACCATACTACACCACACACTCCACAATGCAAACGCACCACACTGCACCACCACACACACCACAATGAAACACACCACACACTACACCACACACACCACAATGCAACACGCCATACTACACCACACACGACAATGCAACACGCCATACTACACCACACCCACAATGCAACACACCACACTACACCACACACAACACAGTGCAACAACACCACACTACACCACACACACTACAATGCAACACACCACTCTACACCACACACACACACCACGATGCAACACACCACCACTACACCAAAACACACCACAATTCAAACACACCACCACACATCACACACCACAATGCAACACACCACACTACACAACACACACCACAATGCAATACACCACACTACACCAAAACACACCACAATGCAACACACCACACTACACCACACACACCACAATGCAACACACCACACTACACCACACACACCACAATGCAACACACCACACTACACCACACACACCACAATGCAAACACCACACTACATCACACACACCACAATGCAACACACCACACTACACCAAAGCACACCACAATTCAACACACCACCACACACCACAATGCAACACACCACACTACACCATACACACCACAATGCAACTAACCACACTACACCACACACACACACACACACACACACACACACACACACACACACACACACACACACACGCACACACACATACCACAATGCAACACACCACACTACACCACCACACACCACAATGCAACACACCACACTACAACACAACACACCACAATGCAACACACCACACTACACCACCACACACCACAATGCAACACACCATACTACACCACAACACACCACACTACACCACAACACTCCACAAGGCAACACACCACACTACACCACAACACACCGCAATGCAACACACCACACAACATCAGACCTCCCAACAATGTAACACACCATACTACACCACACAACGAAGTAGCACACCAATTTACACTAGACCCCACCACAACGCAACTCAGTATAATACAGTCCAGCACTGTACCACCACCCACAAATTGTACCAAAGAGAGCACACAAAACATGAAGCCACACCACAGTGTATGGCATGAAAACTCTCACACACATAAGACAAAGCTATACCACAGCACGTTGCAAACTAAAGCACACACACTAACACAGCCACACCACAACCCATTGCACTAAAGTGCACACACGCAAACAAACAAAAAAAACAGAGACAAACAAAACAAAAAACACCCAAAACGCATTGCACCAAACCACACCAAAACGTGATGCCCCCAAAACACAATAAAACGCAAAGTATACCGAAACACAATACACAAAATCACACCACGACGAAATGCACTGAACAACCACAACGTAATACACCAAACCACACCAAAATGCAAAGTACCAAACAAACCAAACTAAACCACAAAATGTCAAACCACACTGCAACGCAATGCACTAATCCATGCCATAAACATCGAACCTCACAACAACATGATGCAGAGAACCACACTACAAAAACACCAAATTACACCAAAACACAATATATAAATACTACACAACTAAACACCAAACCACACCAAAAATACAATATGTAGTACCACACCTCATAACAGCAAATGGCACCACGCTGTGATGATCAAAACCACATCACAAAACACCAAACCACACCACAAAACACCAAACCACACCGCAAAACACCAAACCACACGATAAGTGAATACACCAGACCATACCATAAGTGAATGCACCAAAACCACACCACAAAACACCAAACCACACCACAATACACCACACTGCACCACACTGCAACACACCACCACACCGCACCACAATGCAACACACCACACTGCAACACAACACACCACAATGCAACACACACCACACCGCACCACAATGCAACACACCACACTGCAACACAACACACCACAATGCAACACACCACACCGCACCACAATGCAACACACCACAACGCACCACAATGCCATAAGTGAATACACCAAACCACACCACAAAACACCAAACCACACCACAATACACCAAACCACACATTGTATGTAAAAACACCAAACCACTTTATAAGTAAATACACCAAATCACTCTATAAGTAAATACACCAAACCACTTTATAAGTAAATACACCAAACCACACCATAAGTAAAAAGACCAAACCACACCATAAGTAAATACGCCAAAACCGCACCATAAGTAAATACACCCAACCACATAATAAGTCAATACACCAAACCACACCATAAGTAAATACACCAAACCACACCATAAGTGAATACACAAAAACCACACCACAAAACACCAAACCACACCATAAGTAAAAAACACCAAACCACACCATAAGTAAAAACAACAAACCACACCATAAGTAAATACACCAAACTCCACCATAAGTAAACACACAAAACTATACCATAAGTAAATACACCAAACCAAACCGTAAGTAAATATACCAAACCACACCACAACGTAATCTACCAAACCACACCACAAAACACCGAACCACATGGCAACAAAAAGCACTGAACCATGTCGTAAAAACACTAAGCCATACCACGACGCAATGCATCATACCATATCAAGTAACACTGAGCCACACCACAACGCAATTAACCAGACCACACCACAACGCAATCTGCCAAACTTACAACATAACGAAACAATATACAGCCATACACCGCAATGAAAAACTGCGAAAAGCATTACAGTGCAAGCAAGGTATAACGCAGCAAAGTATAATAAAAACAAGATGCAAAGCATATAAACGTACTCCCAGTTTATCCTGAATACGCTTGAGATATACCATAATGGGCTGGTGTAGCCGTTAGTAATGGCTATTCTGGTAAACATCGGCCATCGCCTGTGACCTAAAATGAACATACTTACAAATTTTCAAGAACATCGGCCAAGAACTTTCTGAGATTTTCCATTAAGAAGAAAACCATTATAGGCCATTAGTAATGGCTATAACGGTAAACTTAAACATCGGGCATCATCCGTGACCCATAATGAACATACCTACAAATTTTCAGAAATATTGGCCACGTACTTTCTGAGATATTCCATGAAGAAGAAAAACCGTTAGGGACCGTTATAGCTGTTAGTAACGGATATAAACGGTAAACTATAACGTCGGGCATCATCCGTCGCCCACATGAACATACCTACAAATTTTCAGAAAGATCAGCCAAGTACTTTCTGAGATATTCCATAAAGAAGAAAAACCGTTTATGGCCGTTACAGAACGGCTAGAACGGCATCAAACTAAAACTATCGGGCCGACAAAGTCGACATTAAGTTTAAAAGACTAAAACCGGGATTATTCGTGACCCATTTGAACATACTGCTAACACGCCAGTACTTCTGATAATTTTCCAAAAGACGGTTATGGCCGTACGTAGTTCTCAGTAAACTAAAACATCGGGCATTATTCGTGACCCATAATGAAAACACACCTGCTAATTTTCACAAATGGCCAAGTACTTTCTCAGATATTCCATGAAAGAAGAAAAACTGTTACATGCTGTTACAGCCGCTAGTAACGGCTATAACGGTAAATTAAAACATCTAGCATCATTCGTGACCCATAATGAACATAACTGCTAATTTTCACAAAGATCGACCAAGTACTTTCTGAGATATTCCATAAAGACGAAAAAAAACCGTTACAGGCTGTTACAGCCGTTAGTAACGGTATAACGGTAAACTAAAGCATCGGGCATTATTCGTGCCACAATGAACATATCTGCTACTTTTCACAAAGATCGGCCAAGTACTTTCTGAGATATTCCATAAAGAAGAAAAAAAACTGTTACAGGCTGTTACAGCCGTTAGTAACGGCTATAACGGTAAATTAAAACATCGAGCATCCTTCGTAACCCATAATGAACATACCTGCTCATTTTCACAGAGATCGGCCAAGTACTTTCTGAGATATTCTATAAAGAAGAAAAAACCGTTACAGGCCGTTACAGCCTTTAGTAACGGCTATAACGGGGTAAACTAAAACATCGGCCATCATCCGTGACCCATAATGAACATACCTGCTAATTTTCACAAAGATCGGCTAAGTACTCTTTGAGATATTCTATAAAGAAGAAAAACCGTTACAGGCCGTTTACAGCCGTTAGTAACGGCTATAAACGGTAATCTTAAACATCGGGCATTGTTCGTAACCCATAACGAACAATACCTACAAGCTTTCACAAAAGATCGGCCAAGTACTTTATTAGATATTCCATAAAGAAGAAAAACCGTTACTGCCATTAGTAACGACTATAACGGGGGTAAACTAAAACATCAGCCATCATCTGTGACCTACAATGAACATACCTGCTAATTTTCACAAAGATCGGCCGAGTACTTTCTGAGATATTCCATGAAGAAGAAAAAACCGTTACAAGCCATTACAGCCATTAGTAATGGCTATAGCGGTAAACTAAAAACTTCGGGCATCATCCGTGACCCATAATGAACATACCTACAAATTTTCAGAAAGATCGACCCAGTAGTTTTGCCTGGAGCGAGTGGAACACAATTTGACCAGACGGACGGACAGACACACAGACACACGGACACACAGACACACAGACAGCATTTCTTCTTTTCCCATTCTAAAGTACTCCCTGCTCTCTATAAGAACTGGGAGTACAAAAAAGAAAAGTAAAAAACATCATGCCACACCACACAAACACAATCTCTCTCCAACCTTCAAAAGAAAATCACACTACATCACACCAAACCACACCACATCACATCAACAACCAAGCAACCAACCAATTCCAACGACACTACGTAAAACCATGCCACCCATGCCATACGCACGCTAACTACCACACAGAAAACCCAAACCAAACCAACCGACACACACACACCACACACCACACCCACACCACACCACACCACACCATTCAAAACAAACACACCAAACCACACCACATCACATTAAAAAAAAAAAAAAAACCAAGCAACCAGCCAATTCCAACGACACTAGACAAAACCATTCCCACCCCATACCACACGCACTCAGAAAACCAAACCAAACCAGCCCACACCCCACACACCACACCACACCATTCCAAACAACACCACACCCACACCTCACTATACACAAAACCACTCCACATCTCACCACACCGCAGTAAACAAAAAACAAAACCATGTGACGTCATAAAAAGACAGTAATGACTCTACAATAATTTACCACAAACGATCTTACCAAAGGAGACAAGCTCTGATCAGAGACGAACAACAGCAAAACACACAGAGAGAGAGAGAGAGAGCGCGCGAGGGGGAACACGAATCCACCCCTTCAGCTGTCGGGCAAGTGTCTGCTTGGACAGAGCAAACCACGCTTAGTGCAGAGCAAGCCAGCACGCAGTGGAGAAGACATACCTCTGATCCGAGAGACGAGAGGTTGTGAAACGGAACGAGGATATAATCCTTTCCGCCGTGTCTCTCTGTCCGAGTCATGTGGTGGTGATATGTTGACACCGTGTTGCCGGTGTAACAGCCCATTCTTTTACCCTACCCCCCCCCCTCTCTGAAACTTACCCTGGGGGTAAGTCTGGGCTAGCCTGCTTTTATCCCCAGGGTCATTCCAGGACTAGCTGGAACTTACCCCCCCCCCCCCCCCCCCACTAGTTGGAACTGATCCCCCCCCCCCCCCCCCAGTCATCTACATTGTATAAGGTACACAGGCACCTAGGAGACACTAATTAGCTGTAAAAATAGTTAAAATCGCTGATACACACATTGACCACAGGTCAGTGACACTGACCACTGGTTGTCTGCATTGTTCAAGGTATACAAACACTCATGAGACACTGATTAACTGTAAAGTAGTCGAATATCTGATTTACATCATAATGACCAGTGGTCAGTGGCACTGACCACCAGTCGTCTTTATTCTACAAGGTACACAGGTACTCGGGAGACTATAATTAGCTGTGAAATAGTTTAAAATCTCCGATTTACGTCATAATAAGCAGTAGTCAGTGGCACTGACCACAAGCAATCTACATTGCACAAGGTACACAAGTACTCGGGAAACACTAATTAGCTGTTAGATAGTTAAAATCTCCAATTTACGTCATAATGACCAGTGGTCAGTGGCACTGACCACTAGGCATCTGCATTGTACAAGCTAAGGCACACAGGTACTCAAGAGACTCTAAACAGCTGTAAAATAGTTAAAAGAGGCAAATGGGATGGAGCAACAATGGCACTTGGTCACAACGACACATGGTCACAGCGGCATTTTTGTCACGACTGCACTTGGTCACATTGGCATGTAGCCGTCTTTCTTTCCCACACATGCATGGGCGTACTCACACACCCGAATATTGACCCACGCATGTAAGCTAGCGCGAGAAATGTTGATACGTATCTGTTAGTGAACCAGGGTGTGTGTGGGGTAGGGCGGGGGGGGGGGGGGGGGGGGGGGGGGGGGGGGGGGGGGGAAGTAGGAGGTCCATCTATTGAGAAGAGTCAAGTCAAGTCAAGTCAAGTCAAGTAAACTTTATTATCTCAATTTGAGAAATTAATTTGTGGTCACACACATTCACAGCAAATAAACAATAATTTAGTCACATTACCCATTTTCTCACATATGACATACATTCATATAAAGGAATTTGGATTTCAATTAAACATCTCCTCGGTTCATAAAATCAATGGACAGGGGAATAAAGCTTTGTTAAATCTGACACTTCTGCATTTAACCGATCGATATATCTTCTTCCTGACTGAAGAAGGTCATACTGATTTGAACGTGGGTCTGGTCACACGCAATCTTCTTTGCTTTACAAAACAACACGGCACCTGTACAGCTCACTCAGACTTTTTTGTCTTTCACCAACGATTTTTCCTCCCACGTTCACCACTTTCTCAAGCACATTTCTACTCTTCACAGTCAACCCACCATACCAACACATAAATGAGAAAGTTAAAACAGATTCCAAGAAGCATGAATAAAATGTCTGAAGAATGTCAGTATTCACATGAAATGATCGCAGCTTGCGAAGACAATATAATCTGGTTTGACATTTTTTGTGGACATACTCAACATGGGATTAAAATTCAGCTTATTATCTATAAAAGTTCCTAAATATTTGTATGATTCAACACGTTCTACTTCAGCACCTTTGATAAAAAGTGGTGATACAGCTTTTGGATTCTTTCTAAAATCAATCAACATTTCTTTCGTTTTTGTTACATTCAGATCAAGATAGTTATGATCGCACCAGTCAATAAATCTTTGAACCTCCTTGAAGTAAACAGAATCAGAGTTGGAGAGATCCACAAGTGCTGAGTCATCTGAATATTTAATGTACAAGTTGAATCACTTCCTGAACAATCATTTGTGTACAGAGTAAAAAGCACTGGTGATAAAACAGTACCCTGGGCGCGCGCCAGTTGAAATGACTCTGGAAGACAAAACAACACTTTGTCAAAACCCGACTGACTGTATAATTATAGGAAATAGGAGAGGGCGTGTAAATATGCAGGCTAACACAATTTTTTTAAAGGCAGGTGAGCGTGTTGGGAAAAGGCAGAGAAAAACCCTGAATAACCCTCTCTTGTTTGAAGGGTGGGGGTGGGGTGGAGGAAGATTCCAAATAGTCCTAGATTGACCCTTTGGTGGGGGGTAAATCCAGGCTAGCCCAAACTTACCCTGTGGGGGTAAGTTCCAACTTGGGGTGGGGGGGGGGGGGGGGTAAGTACTAGCTACTCCTAGAATGACCCCCAGGGGTAAAAGCAGGCTAGCCCAGACTTACCCCAGGGTAAGTTCCAGAGGGGGGTAAGAACGGGCTGTTACACCGGTACTGGAAGTGAATTTTCACCCCTAACGCTATTCTGTTAAGGGGGGGGTAAAAATTGAACCTGCTGATGTCCCCCTCCCACCTCTACCCTTCAAAGTTCTCTAACTGCATTTAGAAAAAAAGGGTGTGTTGGAGAGACAAACATGCGTGGGTCAAAACGGTATCCAACTGGGACAAACATGTGCACGAAAACCTTTTCCTCTGCATTTCATCGACTCATATGAATGTGAATCATCTGAAATCACTCTTGTTCTTGTACAACTGCAATCAACATCCTTAGAGAATTTTGAAGGGTATGGTGTGTGTGTGTGTGTGTGTGTGTGTGTGTGTGTGTGTGTGTGTGTGTGTGTGTGGGGGGGGGGGGGGGTGTGTGAGGGGGGGCATCTCTGCACAAAAAGAGATCAGTTATATGTTTACACTGTGCAGCTGGTCGTTTCCTGTGAACCCTCCCTCTCCTTCCGCAACCCCACCCCCCCCCCCCACCTCTCTCTCTCTCTGTCTCTCTCTCTGTTCATGATTACTGACAATCATGAGCTGACCATGCAATAACTAGCAAAATGATGTGACTTCCCTTTCATCGGTAGGAGTTGTCGGTATTCACCTCTTAGGGCCACACGCCGCAATTAGGATTTTGCTCTAAATTACTAAAAAGTCCATGTTTTAGGGCGTAGCATAAATTTGAGCCAAAAATTGATATTAAGATAATAACAGATCAAACGAAACACACACACACACACACACACACACACACACACACACACACACACATCGCACACATCACACACACGCACACACACGCACTCACGCACGCACGCCACACACACACACCTACACACATACACACAGACGCACGCACGCACGCAAACACACACACACACACACACACACACACACACACACACACACACACACACACACACACACACCAATTATTCCGTTTATTTTTAGGGATTTCAGCCGTTGAAAAACATTCACAATCTAGAAACGAATGAGTTACTCCTTACATGATGTCACATCTCAGCTTTTGCACTCACCCGTGACCCAATCTTTGCGCCAAAATGGTTTCGTCAACGTAGTCCCACTGCTTTCATTTTCATCTGTCTGCATGAAACCACCTGCCATGTTCTTTGACGAGCATATGAAAGAAAAAAAAAAAATCAATTTTCAGACACAATTTTAGAAAATCTAATTGTGCCTATCTACAAATACTAGACTCCTTGAGCGAGGTTTTGGCGCATTAATTTGTGGTGTGCAGCCTCATTACGCTGAGGACCCATTCTTCCGGGTAACGCACTTCCGGACCAGTCAGACACACGACCTGGCTGGATTCATGGCAACCAGCTGCAGAGAGGAAACGCGCAATTGTAAACAACAACAACAATGAATTATATAGCGCCTATTCTCGGCTAAGCTCTAAGCGCTTTACAATCCACACTCGTTTACACTACGGGCTGCCTACCTGGGTAGTGCTGACTGAAGGCGCCAGCTGGCCTTCATTCAGTCGTTTTACCGTGTCATCCAGTCAGTATCGTTCAATATCGTTCACCCAATTTCCTTACTTTCTTCACTCTTTCCATTTATCACGCAGGGTGCATGCTATGTGCAACGTGTCATCCATACAAACGGCCAAACTGGCCTACTCTTCCGAAAGTTGGTGATGGGATTTTACGTGTGTGCAAGATATTATGCGTGCATTCACACACGGAACCTCGGTTTATAGTCATTCGAAAGGACTGTATGGGAAAATGGAGTCAGAACCAATGTTAACTCCGAGGGAAAAATCCCACCTGTACTGAAACGCCCCTGCGGAGATTCGAACCCGCAACCCCAGAATCACCAAGATTACGAGTCCGGCGCTCTACTAACTGAGCTATTCCGGCTCCCAAACAGTAAGCTTACCAAACAGCGACGAAGTCCGGTGAAAGAAACTAGAAGACACCACTACCACGCAAAAAAAACACCACCGTAGTGTTTACAACGCACGATTTGAATATGACGGTAGTGTGTGTGTGTGTGTGTGTGTGTGTGTGTGTGACATTGGTGACACTGGAGAAGCAGGGTGGGGACACTGTGAAGCAGGGACATTGGGGACACTAGGAGAAGCAGGGACAGTGGGGACACACTAGAAGAAGCAGGGACATTGGGGGACTAGAAGAGCAGGGACATTGGGGGACTAGAAGAAGCAGGGACAGTGGGGACACTAGGGGGACAGTGGGGACACTAGAAGCAGGGGACAGCTAGAGGCAGAGTAGAAGCTGACGCCTTCCGGGGTTCTCTGGTGCATGTGTCCTCTCGGCGTTTGCGAGATCGTTTTTTTTTTTTTTTTTTTTTAATGCGAAATCGGTTTGCTTTTTTGCGAAATCGGTTTGCTTTTTTGCGAAATCGGTTTGCTTTTTTGCGAAATCGGTTCGCTGTTTTGCCAACTCGGTTTGCCTTTTTGCGAAATCAGTTTGCATTTTTTGTGAAATAGGTTTGTCTTTTTGCGTAAGGCCATACAGAGCAGAGAAAGTTCGTAATGGTCGCATAGCTGAAACATTTTCAACGAGGAGACTGTTCAAAGCTTCTAAAGAAATGAAAACGTCAGAACGTGAAAAAAAAAACGAGTTTTAGAATCTCTCGTGAGCTGAGGCACAGACGCAACAAGGTTTCTGGAACTGCCAAGTGTGCAACTTACAGTGGTACACAACGCAGTTTGTTTTTCTTCCAAAACATGAATAGTTCATACAGATCAAGACAGAATTTGTTTTGGACCTTGGCGATGAATAACAAACAAGTATAGAATATTGCAAATACACACCGGCATCAGCTAAACATTTGCAAAACACCATGTTAGATATTATCATACCAGTTTTTGCTTCAATCTAAGGAGAAATCATTGGGGCACCATGAAAGCCTTAAATTCAGGAAAAGTTGCTTGTTTTGATGCACGCAGTGTAGAATTTAAAAAGAAAAAAAGCTGCTTCATGCGTTGTCTGATATCTGACTAGACACTTCAATATATATCGTTTTGATTCGGAACATTACATTGGTCGGAAGTGGGTGCACATCCAGAGCATCAGTCAGATCATATTATCTCCCCTGACAAATATGGCGGTATATTTCAGCTGAACATTTCAAACAAAACCTATATGCATAGTCTGTCGTAGCACCGGGGTCGACGAAAATGCTTTTATAAAACGAATTGCAAGTCGGACTTCAATGATACGATTGCTGATCATATTTTCACTCTACCTGCCCCGTTGCATAAACAACTATCCCGGCATTCTTAACTTCATGCAGCCTTTATTGGTTTTGGAATAAACCTTTTAATTTGGTTGACAGAAAACATCTCTGGCTTGTGTTAGCAATAGGAATATTCATGTGACCGTCTG
>JADBJO010006125.1:30000-40000 GCA_016801955.1 Conus betulinus
TGACAAAATAGCCAAAGGCAGACACCATTAGGCAAAAGGTGGGCAAAGGCAAGCACACAGTTAGCCAAAAATAGCCAAAGGTAGATACAATCAGCAAACAAAATTGCCAAAGGCAGACACCAGTAGCCAAAACGTGGCCAAACAATTAGCAAAAAAAAAAGTAGCCAATGGTAGACACAATTAGAGATTTTTAAAAAAAAAAAAAGCAGCGAAAGGTAGACACAATTAGCCAAAAAAGTAGCCAAATATAGACACAACAGCAAAAAAAAGTAGTCAAAAACATACAACTTTAAAACAGAAATAGCCAAAAGTAGACGCCATTAGCCAAAACGTAGCAAAAGATTGACACAATTAGCCAAAAATAGTAGCCAAAAGTAGACATAATTAGCCAAAAGTAGCCACAAGTAGACACAATTTTTAAAAAAAAAGCCAAAATTAGACACAATTAGCCAAAACGCAACCACAGTTAGACACTATTAGCCAAAAAGTATGGAAAGATAAGCACAGCTAGCCAAAAAGTATTCAAAGGTAGCCAAAGGTAGACACAATTAGCCAAAAAGTAGCCAAAGGACAGTACAATTAGCCAAAAAGTAGGCATAGGTATACACAATCAACCAAAAATGTAGCCAAAGGTAGGCACAATTAGCCAAAAAGTAGGCAAAGTAAGACACAATTAGCCAAAAAGTAGGCAAAGGTAAGCACAATCAGCCAAAAATAGTAGCCAAAAGTAGACACAATTAGCCAAAAAGCAGCCAAAGGTAGAGACAATTAATTAGCAAGCCAAAAGAAAAAAGCCAGAGGTAGACAAAAGTGGCCGAAGGTAGGAAAGTATAGAGCTGACTGAACGTCAGTAACGTTTCCTACAGAGCTGTTGAGAGCAGTCAACTGGTCGCGGCAGAAAGTCGCCTATGTACGAAGACAAAGAAAGACAGGCGGGGAAGGTACGGCGCGACTGTCAACATTTCTATAACTGCAGTATAATGTGTAGCCCCAAAGGACGTTGCAGCTACCAAGATATCTCTATATGCAGAGTAATGTGTAGACCCCAAATTGTAAACTGCCAACAGTTTAAGTTATTCAGTACTCAGTATCTACATTTAGGAAGGGAAACGCATATTGTTTGAACCAAGGAAAAGTAAGGGTCAACAGTGAGAGGATTAAGATTAAGATTCACCTTTTTCTCCTCTTTCTTTCTCTGTGGGGGGAAATTAAAAAGCAGCACCAAACAGGAGAAATAAATAGCCATAATCAGGTGTGATAAAAAAGAGTTAAGAAAAAAATCCATTGTTAACAGAGAGCAGTGTTCAAACCCTGTTACATGTTTGAAAGTCTTTTGTTTGCGATTTCTTTTGCGCGCACACATAATTGCACGTGTGTGCGTGGACTTTCAAAAATACTTACCTAATAGTTTGCTGATTTAAAGAACAGGATAACCCCTGCAAAACGTTTCGTTCCTTTAAAATAGGCCTACTTATTTCTGATAATCATCCACACAAAAATTAAACAGATTAATCTGTAAAGACAATGTTTGGTGGCAATATGTAAAAAAAAATACATTATTCAGTTAGCAAAAAGAAAAAGAAACGAGCGCATCAGTATCAGTTCACGCAAATATTAATTGTTTTTGCAATTATGTCCTTTAGAACATGAACCAACCTTCAACACAAATCACACTACATCACACCAAACCACACTACATCACATTAAAAAAAACAACAACAACCAAGCAACCAGCCAGTTCCAACGACACTTGACAAAACCATTCCACCCCACTCCCACACCCACACACACACATTCCAAACAACACCACACCACACCTCCTCACTAAACACAAAACCACTCCACACCTCCACCACACACCGCAGTAAACAAAACAAAACCAAATGACGTCACAGAACAGTAATGACTCTACAATAATTGACCACAAACGATCTTCTTACCGAAGGAGACCAGCTCTGAGTAGACGAACAACAGCCAAAACATAGACAGCGAGAGCGAGGGGGAACACGAATCCACCCCTTCAGCTGTCAGGCAGATGTCTGCTTGGACAGAGCAAACCACACTTAGTGCAGTACGCAGACAAAAAAAAAAAAAGAACCCCCCCCCCCCCCCCAACCCTGACATTCCCTATTTCAAACCTTTAACTCCCCCCTTCCCTCCCTTCACTCTCTCACCATCCACTTTCCCTATCCCCCTGCCAGCGAAAGACGATGGCTAGTCAACCGTGGCTCGTCCCCCCCCCACCCCCACCCACCACCCCAACTCCCCCCCCCCCCCCCCCACCTTCCCCCTCGCCCCAGCACGCAGTGGAGAAGACATACCTCCGATCCGAGAGACGAGAGGTTGTGAAATGGACCGGGGATGTAATCTTTCCGCCGTGTCTCTCTGTGCGAGTGGTGTGGTGGTAGCGTGTTGACACCGTGTTGCCGGTGTTGGATGTGAATTTTCACCCTTAACACTTTGCTGTTAAGGGGGGGGTAAAATTGAATCTGCTGATGCCCCCCTCCCCACCTCTACCCTTCAAAATTCTCTAATTGCATTAAAAAAAAAAAAAGGTGTGTTGGAGAGACAAACACTTGTGGGTCAAAACGGTATCTAACTGGGACAAACATGTGCACGATACCTTTCTCTCTCTGCATTTCATCGATTCATATGGATGCGAATCATATGAAATCACTCTTGTTCTTGTACAACTGCAATCAACATCCTTAGTGAATTTTGAAGGGTATGGTGTGTGTGTGTGGAGGGAGGGGTGAGGGAGGGCATCTTTGCACAAAAAGAGGTCAGTTATCTGTTTACACACTGTGCAGCTGGTCATTTCCTGTGAACGCTCCCTCTCCTTCCTCAAACCCTCTCTATCTCTCTCTCTCTCTCTCTCTCTCTCTCTCTCTCTCTCGCATCGCTCTACCTGTTGTCCTTCCCTCCCCCTGCTCCCTCTTTCCCCTCTCTTCCCCCACCCCCACCCCCAAAGAAAGCGAAGGCCTGGCAGTAGCTTCTCTGTTCAACAGAGCACTTGATCTGTATCGGAGGACTTTTGGACTGTCGAGATGCTTCAGGCTTCAGTCTTCAATACAGGGCTGGAGTCGCCCTCGTGGACTGTATCCTGAGCCAGCTTCCCGGACATGATCTTTCAGGGCACTCGGGAGCTGTCCTTGCAGAGCTTATGGCCCGTGCATCTCGGACGAGGCTTCAGGCATCATGACCTGCATAGACAAGGCCGGCCTTGTCCAGAACCTCCAAACTGACCATGCAGCTTATCGGACGTCCAACTTGGACTGAAGGTGGATTACCTGACCACAGGCCGCCTACGAGCAGGTTCATCACTGCGATTCCCAATAGAGAGAAACGTGTTATCGGCTTACTTCTTCCCTCATCCATGCTGGACGCGACTCAGTGAAGGTCTCCGCAATATCTGCCGGGAGGAGATTTTGGTGGGGTACTAAGTGCATGGCACAAACGAGTTGGTTTTGATCGTGGTGGAGACGTCTTACGTGCCTACGAACGTAACGATTAAAAAGAAGATCGAATGAATGGCCCGGTCTGTCCTCCTTCGTTTGATTTTTTTTTTTTTTCCGAATGACTGATTGTAATCGTTCTGGTAAACTAAGCATGAATACCTTCACATACGTATACATGCCCACATAGAAATATATGTAAATGCACACACGCACACACATACGCACGCGCACGCGTGCACACACACACACGCGTGCGCGCGCGCGCGCACACACACACACACACACACACACACACACACACACGGGCTTACAGGACTGTTGGGAACAGACTTTTTAATAGTATGCAGGGGTGCCGTGGTGTACATACAGGGTTGTGTTGTGGGTAGTCTGGGAGAAAACAGGGTGTTTAAGTTATGCAGGGTTGCTGGTTGTATGCAGCTATTTTACGTATAGAATGCAGGGCCGTCTGTGGTATGCAAGACTGTTTGCTATATACACGGCTGTTTATAGCACGTAGAGCGATTTAGAGTGTACGACCTGTTGTAAACGAGCTGTTTTCGTAAGATCAGTTGGTCGTAGCATAATGCAATGATGTTTGTAGTCTACAAAGCTGTTAGCAGAGTACAAGGAAGTCTGTAATGTTTATGCGGCAGTTTATAACATGCAAGGCTGTTTGTACCGTACATAAGGAAATTATAGCGTGTACGGAAGTATGTCGTGTACAAGGCTGTTTGTTGTACATGGGGCTGTTTGTTGTACCCAGGGCTGTTTATAGCATGTAAAACAGTTTGTCGTAACAGTACGCAGGGCTCTGTATATATTACAAGGCCAAAGGTTGTTTTGTTTATACAGGGCTGTTCGTAGCCTGTACTGTAACGGAGTAGTTGTACCTCATATAGCTATACGTAGTATACGAGGCTGTTAGTATACATGGCTGTTTTGTAGATCACATCACTATTCTTGGTATTTAGCATGCATGGCATTTTGTAGATTACATCACTATTTGTGGAATGCAAGGCTGTTCGTAGCATAAATGACTGTAATTGTATCTTTGTTTGTAGTGTCCGAGGCTGTTTGCAGTGTACATGGTCGTTTATAGTTTACATTGTGGTAGTATACAGGGTTGTTTGTTGTATACAAGCCTGAAAATGATATGCAGGGCTGTTTGTGTAGTATCTACAGTTCTTTGCAGCACACATGGTCGTTCGTAGTGTATACAGCTAATAAGGTTGTTTGTGACATAAACAGCTCACATGAATGTTTTGTCAAAACAGGTTCTTGATATACTGGGGCTGTTTGGAGTAAACAACACTGTTTTGTAATGAAAAGGACTGATTGTATGTGTAATGTAATCGGTGGTTTACATGATACAAGGCTGTTTGTGGTATCTAAAGTTGTCACGAAGAAGTCTGCAGAACCATGAAGCAGAATATTGAAGACTGTTCTCTTCTTCTTTTTTTTTTTCTTTTTTTTTTTATAAAGTGCTGTGCCTCTCTTCACTGGCATTTTTCTCTTTTTTTTTTTTTTTTCTTTCTCTTCCTTTTGAATTTTCTCTCTCTTCTTTTATCTTTCCTTCTCTTTTTTTTCTCCCCTTTGTTTTTCAACCAATGTCTCGGTTTAATGTTGCTCTAGTGCCCATGAGTTGAGTACTAAGAGTGTTTACAGGTGTTTGGGTTTCTCTTATTTTCTGTTTGTCGTGAGAGGATACATTCGCTCGCGGGTTTTTTTGTTTTTTTTTTTTTTTCATTTTCTATTTCAATTACCTAGTGACTAATGATTTATCGGCTGCGTTTGACTTGACTTGTTATCATCGTTAGATTCAGATTTTCATGTCTTGAGTTTCGGATAGTGCATGTTAGGCTAAGTTTATTGTGGGCTTGATTTCCATATGACGCATGCACAATTGTGCCTGATGATTCCGGAGGTCTCTGTAAAGTGCCAGAGTAAGGCAGAAAGTGTCAGAAGTCTCCAGAAACTGACCCTTGATTGTTTCTAAACATTCTGATTGGATATGACACGTGATTGTTCTCGATCGGTTGTAAAACGTTCCATGCATTTTGATGGGCTGTGTTACGTCATAGTTCTCGGACATTATATTTATGATTGGTTTGGTTCTCTCCCTTCGTCTTTTCTTGAACTTTCAATTTTGTTATTCATGAATGTTTGAGAGAATGAGAGGAGAGAGAACTGAAACTGAAGTGAAAGTGTTTGAGGAGGACACTGTTTTGTTTGGGGACTTTCAAGATGGTTCGTGAGTATTACTTTGTGAATCGTCCCCTTTACTTAAAGAGACTTAGAATGTCATTAGAATCGTCTTTTTCTCTGCCCTGATCGATTCCACGAGAGATCGGTATCAACTCTTACCTTCAAATCATACCTATCAGCGTTGAGCCCGTGGAGGTGTCTGGGACCAAGAGTTTGATTCTGTGTGGTTGTAACCCTCTCCAAGACCATCTTCCAAAGAGGGGAAGAGGAGAAAGAAGGTGGTGGACAGAACACAGTGTCGCTGAGCGGACCGCGGAAAGAAAGCTTTTGCCGAAAATCTAGACGCATGTCCATAACAGGCAATTTTGAAGGGAGACCACCGGTGTGGAGTTGAACATTGCTGCAGCCTGCTGATGGTCACGGCTGGCCCTGTAGACTCGGACAGTGACACTGAGGTGCCGACTCCATCTGTTATATCTCTCCAAGTCCTTGGCTTGCCAAGACAGACACACGTCAACAACAGTTGTTGTTGCTGCGCTCTCTCTCTCTCTCTCTCTCTCTCTCTCTCTCTCTCTCTCTCTCTCTCTCTCTCTCTCTCTCTCTCTCTCTCTCCCCAGTGTTATATGACATTTTTATCATATTCATATTTTTGTTATTTACGACTTATCATTTACAAAGTGCTTTAAGTAATATTCTTTTACTGACCAGCCGCCGTGACAAAGTGGTTAGCGTCGTGGAGTCCCGGCTGGGATGTCATGGGTTTGATTCCCATCACAGTCGTGTGGGCTTTTTCTGCCTCGACCTGCTCCTAACCAGAGTTGAGTTTGCTATGGGCTCAGTTGGGAAGACTGAGACCACACAGTCGAGTTTCATCCACTAAATGGATGCGTCTCTGAGAGTGTTGTTCAAATTTCCTGACCAACACTGCAGGTGTCTGTATCTCTCGGGATGGTTGACGCCGGGATATATTTTGAAAGTAAGCGTAGAGAACAGCCCTGTCAGACGATCTCAGACCGGAATGGAAATCCGTAGCATCATCATCATCATTCCCATCGATCAGCCAAAAAGTAGTCTCAGTGGCCCTCCATGCCCTGCACCTATGGTGACCTCAGTTTCGATGTCCTCTCCATGTCCGTGGCCTTGGTTTGATTCCGTCGGGGTAACCGGTATAGGTGAGTTCATAGAGGCTGTCTTTGGACGGACGTGGTGGCGCCCTCTGGAGGGTCAGCTCACTCACGCCGGCTCCGCGACTAAGCAATTATTGTCGTCAGTAGGGGGCTTAGCAGATGGTGTCCTGCGTAGATTGGATCAGAACAGACGCCACTGAACACCACCGAAGTGACTCGACAGCAGTGCAGTGTCTCCTCCGGTGGGTTGCCTCTTGACGACTTGACATTTGTTGCTCCCTGTGGATTGCTGGTGCCGGAGCTGCGGCGGGCTGGGCCGTGGCACAGTGGACGGGACAGCAAAAAAAAAAAAAAAAAAAAAAAAAAAAAAGAAAATGTTTTAACTGGCTTACAATTTACAGAAGTGCTTTAGGTAATATTATTTAACTGACTTATCATTTACAATGTGCTCTTCCTAATATTCTTAAATGAACTAAAACACACCATTTCTTTTTCTATCCTATCCGTCCCTCCATCTATTTTTTTTCCCTACTACGTTCTATCCAAGTCTCTCCTGTCTCTGCCATCTCTCCCTCAGTTTTTTTTTCTTCTTCTTTCTGTGTAAATTGATGACATTCTGGTGAGATTATTGCTGCTTTGAGTTGTCTACGAGAGATAAATGTCAATTGCGGCTTGCAGTTGGCGGCAAAGGAGAATGATTGGCGGAGCCCATCGCCTCTCCACATATCCTGGTGTTTGCATGGTTGGTTTTTTTTTTTTTTTTTTTGTTGTTTGTTTTTTGTTTTTTTAAGTGTTGTGCTTTCGTAACTCCCATAGCGCCGATCCAGGTAACACGATCTTGTGAGCATGTACACACGTGAATGGTGGCTGAACAGTTAGCGAACAGACATAGACACAGACAGACAGACTCAGAAATGCAGACAGATGGACATAGTGAAAGAAGACAGACACAGATGTGCAGACAGACAGAAATAGAGATTCAGATAGGGAGAAACGCAGACCGATAGACACAGTCAGAGAAAATAGACACAGACAGAGAAACATAGACACAGACAGAGAAACATAGACACAGTCAGAAATGCAGACGGACACAGACACACAAACACGAACAGACAGACACTGACGAAGAATTACACAGAGAGACAGACACAGACACCGAAAACCAGCCAAAGACACAGACACAAAGAAAAACAGATAAAACACAGACACAGGCGCGCGCGCGCGCTCGCGCGAACACACACACACACACACACACACACACACACACACACACACACACACACACACACACACACACACACACAAGCACGTACGCACGCGCGTGCAGTGCACATGCACACACACACACACACACACACACACACACACACACACACACACACACACACACACATACACACATGCACGCGTGAGCGCGAACAAGTACATACACATATGCACACACGCAAGCAAGCAAGCGCGCACACACACACACACACACACACACACACACACACACACACACACACACACACACACACACTCATGCACGTACACACAAGCGCGCGCGTGCGCGCACGTACGCGCGCACACACGTACACACACACGCACGCACCCATGCACCCGTGCACGCACGCACATACATACGCACACACATACATACACACAACACACACACACACACACACACACACACACACACACACACACACACACACACACACACACACACACACACACACACAGTCACAGTGATAGGCAACAGGCAAAGAACAATACCCTGCAGTGACGCGCGCATTGTTGAGCGCAGGGAAACTGGACGCTAGTCAGTGAAAATGATTATGTGGCTTGCTTTAAGGTGAAAAAAAAAAAACACAAACAAAAACAAAGCAAAACAAATACGTTTTACAGGAAAAAGGTACATATACAGATAAACAAAGAAAACAATGTACGTAACAGAAATTGTTTGAGATTTTAATATTACATCTCCAAATGTGAACTTACATACATAATCTCTCTCTCTCTCTCTCTCTCTCTCTCTCTCTCTCTCTCTCTCTCTCTCTCTCTCTCTCTCTCTTTCTTTCGCCATTTTTTGTACTGTCACACCTTTTCACAAATATCCCCCTCCCCACCCCTCCTTCCCTTCTTCCCTGAACCCTCTCTTTGCTTTACTATTGGGCCGATGTGATGATGGTAAACGAGGGTGAGGAAGACAGGAACAAATGTGGTGGAATGAAGGGCTCGAACTCACAACCGTCATTGAGTCATTTGTCATCCTGCTAACGGTCGCCAGTGTGCCAAAAACAACTTGAAAAGTAAGCTCTTAGCGAAGAAGAAGGGGAAAAATCCAGATGAAACGAAAACAAGAACTGATGGAAGAAGAAGAAGAAGAAGAAGAAGAAGAAGAAGAAGAAGAAGAAAGAAGAAGAAGAAGAAGAAGGAGGAGGAGGAGGGAGGAGGAGGAGGGAGGAGGAAGGAGGAGAAGTGGAAAGAAAAAAAGACGACGACGACGAAGAAGAAAGAAGAAGTAGTATAGTAGTAGTAGTAGTAGTAGTAGCAGTAGTAGTAGTAGTAGCAGCAGCAGCAGCAGCAGTAGTAGTAGTAACACAGCAGCAGCAGCAGCAGCAGCAGCAGCAGCAGCAACAACAAAAGAAGAAGAAGACGGTGAAACAAGAAAGAAGAAGAAGAAGAAGAAGAATGAGAAGGAAGTGGAAGAAGAAGACAACAACGAAGATGAAGAAGAGGAAGGAGAAAAAGCAGTAGTAAAGTCAATCAAATGTGATGGTAGTCCCCATCAATAACTTCTATCCGACGGTCCCTGTCGATCTCGTCATAGCCTTCAGCCCCATCGTTCAAATGACTGTACATCATGAAAGGTACGTCTTCACCGCTCTCCTCATCCAGTCGTTTCCCTCCAAAGTCCAGGTGCTGGTACTGTTCCCTTCTGCCGTTCCTTGAAGTCTGGGAGCTCTCAGGGCACAGTTCCGAAGGGGAGCCTTCTTTCGGCGCGTGGCTGACAGTGATGATTGGAACTGGACTCTTCAGGGGCAGAGAGTTCACGTACTTCACGTGGCTTTGGGAACCGATCAGGTCGTGATGCTGTTGTTTCTTTGGAGAGACGGTCAGCTCCGGTTGTCTGATCTCCTCTGACACGGTCGGGGGAGCGTCTTGGTGAACGTCAGCAGGTCCAAGTCTGCGCTGCTGTTCTTGTAAGTCTGCAAAGTTGTGGAC
>JADBJO010006125.1:45000-47500 GCA_016801955.1 Conus betulinus
CACACACACACACACACACACACACACACACACACACACACACACACACCCGCCACGGCGACAAGAACTCTTTGTGAAGAAATTTACGAGAAACCATAACATGGTTTTCAAAAGGCTGTTAGAAGTAGACAGCACGAGAGCTGAGAGCACCAGAGTTACTCCCCCTTAGTACTGCCTAGCAGACTCTTGCGCAATGGAACCGCAGCAGACAGGGGACGTAACCATTTTAGTCTGTAATAATTGGTTGTATAAACACTTCTCTAATCACAGTACCGCAAAAGTAGGCCTACATGTACAAGACCATGAAAGGAACAACAAGATGAAAGCTTCTATGGTGTTCTAACTAAATCTCAGAATACAATAGCCTTTGCTTTGGGACATTTGCCCCGTGCACGCAGCAAATAATGCTTAGGAACAACGAACGCAATGCCATGATTTCTACACAAAGTGGGAGGAAACTGACATGCCGGATGAAAATGATAGGGAACTGTCATTTTTGAGCGCGTGCAAGCCTGTACTTGTTTGACTGAAATTTCGCATGAAAGGGAGTCCTATATAAGGCGCGGGATCGTAAACAGGAAATAACCAACAAGTAGGGTCACGCTTGCTCCCATGCTTCTAACTCCACACAAATGCTGCTTACGACAGCGAATCGCCTAGCAGATATGATCACACAAAACAAGCAAGGCGACCCCCCCCCCCCCCCCCCCCCCAACACAGAGAGAGAGAGAGAGAGAGAGAGAGAGAGAGAGAGAGAGAGAGAGAGAGGAGATGTTCCAAGCTGTACTTGACACATCTACACAGCAACAGGAACTGGAGAAGTGAACAAACTCAAAGTAACATTTATTGAAGACTGGCACAGCCTTTTCTATCTTGATCTGTGCGCTCTGTGTTGTCAATTCTGCTAGGCGATTCGGTGGCGTAAACAGCATTCGTTCGGAGATACGGGCGTGTATGTATACTGTGCTCAAAAAGAAACGCATAATTTTTTTTCCCCTGAAAATATTGAGGAAAATTTTGACAGAAACATGCCCCGTATAGCAGGGAACTCTGTCCAGTGTGAATAGTCAGACATAATGAATAGACATAACAGTAGATAGACTGATGTCTTATTTCTTCTGTGGTTGTAATTATTTGAATGCTAAATGACACATGAAATGACTGAAAAAAAAATACGCGTTTCTTTTTGTGCATAGTATATTTCATCACGGGAACAAGAGTTACCCTACTTGTTTGATATTTCACATGTAAAAAATACCTGTTCGTTTTCTGTTTCATTTTTCAACAAAAATTACATGTCGTGTATGAAAATCAGGTGCTTACAACTTTGAAAAATACTTTGAAACACGTTCAACGTCAGTTAAAGCGCTTAAGTCCAATCAGCCCATCGGGGTCAGTTAGTGTGTGACACAACAAACGTGCTCTGGTCACTACCATTCCATCTCACCACAAAGTGTGGTTTAAATCTGCTTAGCAATTTTAGCGAAATCATTCCAACAGACAAACAATGCAGACGAACGTTGATGAAAACTTGGCTGAGTTCTTCTTCTTCTTTTTTTTCTTCTTCTTCTTCTTCCTAAAATATACTGGTTCACTCAAAAACGAGTAGGTCACCAGCGCGCTTGTTAAAAAGTAAATAAAATCAAATAAAATCAAATAAAGTGCGACTCAGCCTGTTGGCCCCTGGAGCGAAATTTGGCAACAAGGAGTCGCACACGATATTCAAAAAGTTATGAAAAGTAAAAGAAAAAAGAACGAATACATTTTTCTTCTCCTTTGTATGAGTTACAATTCAAACGCTTCATTAGTCTCCATTCAACTGTCACATAATACCGAGAGCCTGGGGGGGGGGGGGGGGGGGGGGGGGGGGGGGGGGGAAAAAGGGGGACGAATCAGGCATGCGACCTGTTGATTACCGCCCTTTAACGAGTTCAAGGTCTCTCTCGGAGTTCGGTTTCAGGTTTTGCTCGGAGTGTCGTCTGGTCAGGATGGCGCCGCCGCGCTGTATGCAGGGACTGGTAGTGCGTTGACCTGTACGCTACGCGTGTCACATCCGCTGACACTTTTGGCCATGATAATGCGCAGGACTAGAAACAGATGACTAGGAAACCACATGCGATCACGATAAATCAGCGGGAAGTTATGAGGAGCGGAAAAGGTTTGGTGAGTGTGTGGGTGGAGAGAGGGATAGGGTGGGTGGGAGGCAGGGGTGGGGGTGGGGGAGGGGAGGTGCTCACTGACAAGACTTGGCCGTTGCCTGACTTATGCAATATAAACGGATCGTTTGCACCCAACGAATCGTTTTTTTGAGCGTTCATTGTCAGGCGTGTAACATTGTGAATCCATCACCTCATAAACTTCTGAGATGAGTAATCAAAAGAAACAAACAAAAAGCATTGATATCCATCTATTATGTCTATATATGTATCTACCCATCTATTGCTATCTATTTGTCTACTCTATGTAAGTACGTATGTATCAGTATATCTGTCAATTTATC
>JADBJO010006125.1:55000-107500 GCA_016801955.1 Conus betulinus
GAGCCGGTCGGGGCAGAAAAACCCACATGACTTCTGATGGGATTCGAACCCACGACCTCCCAGCCGGGAGTCCGCGACGCTAACCACTTCGCCCGCTTGAGCAGACGACGTTTATAAATTGATTGGACGAAAGTGTTTTTGTAGGAGTTGGTAGTTTGGGGGAAATTCAACTGGGAAACGTCATGCTACGCCGTTTCATGCAGGCATTTGGTTTGCGAACTGAGGTCGTAGATTTTCATGACTACAGGTCAATCAGATTTTGGACCGGTTCATTCCACGTGAGGGAGGAAAGGCAGTGGGGCGAGGGGGTGGAGGTAAGAGGGGGGGGGGGGGGAGGGTGTCATCAGAACCGATCCACTGATTGTTCAAGTGGTTATAGGATCAGTGTCTTTGTAGTCTGCTTTGAATCGGCCCCGATAGTTCTATGCCGCAGCTGGTTAAGAGTTCATAAACCATTCACTTCATGACCTGTGAGAAAGAAAAGGGGTGGGGGGGGGGGGGGGGGGGGGGTTAAGCCTGCAACTCCCCAGTCTGTGTCAGTGGGTGACGTTTGGTCTGTTGCTTACCGGCCTAGCCTATGTCCCTCGTCTGCAACTCCTCCTTGTTGTTGTTGTTGTTGTTTGTTTTTTGTTTTGTTTTGTTTTATTTTGTTGTTTTTTTTTTTTCGTTTTTGTTTTGTTTTTGTTTTTATATATACATTGCTCCCCACTGTGGCAGAGATCTGCAAATGTTGACATTGACGTAAAGATAGTCGGGAGAGTTATCTTTCATGGTTGCGTGTTAACACAGACAGACAGACATATAGATAGATAGATAGATAGATAGATAGATAGATAGATAGATAGATAGATGTGTGTGTGTGTGTGTGTGTGTGTGTGTGTGTGTGTGTGTGTGTGTGTGTGAGTGAGATAAAATGTTCATGCCCTGTGTATTGATGGCAAGCAGTTTGCCTTCTAAGCCAGTGTAGACCATAGATGAGCATGCACGCCTTCCAGCAGAATGGAAATGACGTGTGTCTGTGACAGGGGACTTGATTGACGTATTACGTCAGCGATCTTCTGTATAAAGAGAGCCCGGCCGACCATAAGTATTCAAACAAAGAGACATCACTTTGTCCTCACTATTTTTGATGATGCACTCGTCAGCATTGTCTATCTCCCCTACTTCTGATTGTGATTATCTGTTGCTTTGATTGCAGTCTAGTCAAAAACTTCCATGTTGGACTTCGTTCAATTCATGGAACAGCCGGATCCGCCTCCCACTTCCTTCAACCTTGACATTGCCGACGTAGCCATGACTTGGGTCTGATCGGGTGGTGCAGAGCTTCCTCTTCCGTTCCGTCCAGACATAGCCACCAGTCAGAATAGTCATGAAGCTGTTTAATATTCTAAGAATCGTAAAAGAAAATATCACACAATATAATGATACAGAAAGCCACAATGAACACACTACTGGTTAGTACAGCACCGTAAGGAGCAACATGAAAAAAAAAGCAAATATTGTCACTACATTAAACAACGCAGCATGAAACAACTAACTGAACTGAATTCTAGAGAACAACATGAGGTTAAAAATATAAATATATAAAATATATATATATATATATATATATATATATATATATATATAATATTAGCGATTAAGATGTCTTCGTTAATCACAATTTCCAGCCATCTTCATTTTTCTTATTGTAAGCCAACTTGAAACAGTACGTCATGTCATGAGAATTTCATTTCAGTTCCAGTTAGCTTTCGATTATAGGTTTTAACTTTTCATCAGCCACACAGTTACGTGTATGTACCCTTAAAAGAAATGTTCACTGAATCCTCATTGTAACAAACAGAACTCTTGACGTCGTTATTCACTACGTTCCTTTATATTATGTAGCAAACGTTTGGTAACGTGGAATTAATGTTGTATCTTCAATACAATCGTAGTTCTTTGAACTGAATTTCCTTTAAGACATCATAATTGGCTGACCATGCTTTGTCACTGATGTTGTTGAATCCAGAATGTTATTGTCCAGAACCAACAGCACAAGCCTACCCCTCTCCCCACCCCTCCGCCAGCTACCACCCCCCCCTCGTCTACCTCCCCTCGGCCCCAGATGTTGACCACAAGGACTGGCATCAACTAAAAAAAAAAAAAAAAAAAAAACTAACACGCTCTCGCTGTGAGAAACGTCTGTAGGAGGAGAAGTCTGAAGTCCTGGCAGTGACAAGTTTATCACTATAGCCATTAAAGTATTTCGAAAAAAAAAAAAATCGAATGCTCTTTCAAATTCACTTGAAATCAGAGCAAACGAGCAAATTTATACAAAGAATAGTCACACTGGGGTGGGGGGGGGGTAGCAGACTGAAAAGCTCGGTTATGGTAACAGACCTCAGTGTAAGTGTCCTATTTCAACCAAATGAACTTCAGTCGATGACATCTAGGTCTAAATGATCCCAAACGTTGTGGAATCAGTGTAATTCATTTCATAGTAGATATTTTCAAAGTGTTTGGTTTCAGTCTTCGAACTCTAAATTATCCCAGACATGGCTGAACCAGTGCCGTTCAGTTCCCTGTTTAATGCTTTCACGGTTGGTTTTTAAAAAAAAAATTGACAACATTGAGAGGCATAAATCATGGAGGATAAACACTCCATTCTTTTCACTTACTATGCTGTCTACGCGTCGATTGATGCTTGATGCTCCCAAACCTTTTTTTTTTTTTTTTATATATATTTTTTTTTTTTTTAATGAAATTTTCACCTGTACACAGCTGAATGGCAAAGTTATGCTTACGTTTGTAGCGATCAGAGCCGAGCAGACTGCGAGATGTTACAACACGAAAATGATCAGCTACAGGACTCTGTCGTGAAAGGAGAACAACATTGACACATTCTTACGTACACGGATTTTAACCATTCCTAACATGATAGCAATTATGTTTACATCCTGAAGGCAGGGAAGGAAAAGTTGTGCAGAGTATGCTGGTCATTCCCAGTAATTTTTTTCACTTTAACTACACAGACACAAAGAATCAAAAACATATTAAAAAAAAAAAATGCCACGAAAATGCATGAAGAGGCAAAAAGCATTGCCAAACAGACACACCACTCTGTGTGTAGTGAACAGTCTTACTGCTAAGTCTGCACATTACAACAGAAAAGCTGGAGTATCGTATGTTGCAACGAGAGAAAGAAAAGGTTGAAAAAGGTTCAAAAACAAGTACGAATGAATGAACCGCAAAGGCAGATACAGTGGAAAACAGTAAAGGAATTTGCAACTTTTTTTTTTTGTTGTTTTGACAAGTCAGAGTCAACATTATAGTGACAGAAAATGGGAATTTCAACTGTACTATAACAGCATAGTTTCACCAAAACATAGTCAACAAAAATGAATATTTAAAAATGAAACAAACAGCTGCTGACAGACCAACAATTCTAATAAAGAAAATGTGATACGTACTTCAATTAATTTTCAAAGAAAGTTCGCAAGTTTTGAGATATTCTGCTGATACAAAATCAGACCACATCGATAAAAATTCCAAGTTTAATATTGAATAAGCATTACATTTTATTCCTACAGACAAAATCAAAAAGCTAGGGATATTCAAACAAAAGTGATACTGGAATCCAAACGTTATGAATAATCAATACATTATAGCAGATGCCTCACAGAATAATTGAACAACTGAGATCTTTGTATGCACCATAGAAAAATTAGAAATGTGATGGTAAGTTATCAGGTAGCCGTATGTATGCGTGGTTGGACTGTGGTGGTGATTCTGCAAATCACGCACGGAGACGTAGCGTTACGTTCTGCAAGATTTTACTCAGCTCTCTAGAACCGTTGTTGTTCGTGACAACCTCCAGGGAAACAACCCTGATGTATGGCAACCAATACTTCGCAACCGAGCGTTGCGCATCTTACTGACATAAGCAAATAGTTGTGGGAGGGAGGGGGAGAGATGAGGCTAATATGACTGAGCGTCCACTTCAAGGCGTCACAAACGTCCAATCAACGACAGTCCCCATGAACTCGCCAGTACCGACGCGTATGGTGCAAACTCACCACAGACTCGGACGTGAAGTGAAAATCAAAATCAAGAACAAACATGTTTGGACATTTGAAAGAAAAGAAAAACTACAAACATTGTGAAGGAATGACACAACAGTGACACAACTATGTTAAGAGGATCTCTTCGGATCAGGTGATCCCAAAACGAGGTAGGCTTAGAGCGCAAGACTGCATCAAAGCAAGCGACGGCCACTAGGTCCTGGAGATCATCTCAGGCATGACAACTGCACAGAGAAACGGAGAGGGCCGCTAACGTACAACTAACGTGCAGTATTGTATTGTATTGTATTGTATTGTATTGTATTGTATGATTTTACAGCTACAGCATTTCTCTGTGAGAAATTCGGTCTGATCACTAGGAGACGACCGTGGGCTCAGAACAGTGTCAGCAACTGTTTTTTTTTTTTTTTTTTTGTTTGTTTGTTTTTTTCCATTTCCGCGTATGTTTCTGTTCACCTTTCCTAATGCATCTCCTGCAGAATTTGGCCATGAGTAACTTTCTTCTTGCTGGGGATTCTGCACTACGTGCATCGTCTCCTCCGACAGACTGAAAGAAAATGACGATCGTTTTGTTTTGGTGCAATGTGAAGTACGCACCCCGTCCCGTTGCTAGACCTGTGTTCTTGTGAGCGAGCGCTATGAAAGCAGTTTGTAGGGGGTGTGTGTGTGTGTGTGTGTGTGTGTGTGTGTGTGTGTGTGTGTGTTGTATTGTGTTGCGTGTTGTTGTTGTTTTGTGTTGTGTTGTGTATTGTGTGTTGTGTTGTGTGTGTGTGTGTGTGTGTGTGTGTGTGTGTGTGTGTGTGTGTGTGTGTGTGTGTGTGTGTGTGTGTGTGTGCGTGCGAGTACAATTATGAGTTAATATGGCAATAAATTGGTTTCAGTCAGTCAGTGTGTGTGTGTGTGTGTGTGTGTGTGTGTGTTGTGTTGTGTTGTGTTGTGTTGTGTTGTGTTGCGTGTTGTGTTGTGTTGTGTGTTGTGTGTGTGTGTGTGTTGTTGTGTTGTGTGTTGTGTGTGTGTTGTGTTGTGTTGTGTGTGTGTTGTGTGTGTGTGTGTGTGTGTGTATGTGTGTGTGTGTGTGTGTGTGTGTGTGTGTGTGTGTGTGTGTGTGTGTGTGTGTGTGTGCGAGTACAATTATGAGTTAATATGACAATAAATTGGTTTCAGTCAGTCAGTGTGTGTGTGTGTGTGTGTGTGCGCACGCGCGCGAGCGCGTGCGTGCGTGTACGTGTGTGCGTGTCTTCGTGCGTGAGTGCGCGTGTTTGCGCGCGCGCGCATTTTTGTAGGTAGATAGCCCAGTCGACCATGTAGATCATTTTCAGGGGCTGTCAATCTCACACGGTGGGGAAAACAGGGTCACATCAAGAAAGATGAAAAAAAAAAGAGGGTTGTATCCTGAAAGAGAACCAAACAAACACCAGCAGTTCATGACATGGTAGCCGAACTGTTGACATCGTTGAAGGCCAACAGGACTAGCCGTGTTAACGCCCTGACGTTCCGCTCCCGTTTGTCACTCCAGATTCCAATGTGAAAACTATCAAAAAAAAAATGTAACCAAAGAAAAAGTACATAAAATGCCATGAGGGCAAAGAGTCACCGCAGAATGGAGAGTTAGTATTCACTCTGGATGGTGTACAAGTTGCACTACCTGGTCACCAAACGGAAAAAAGAGGGAAAAAAAAAAAAAAAAGTGGCACGTCCTAAATTGTAACGAATATTTTCCCGAAAAAAAGCGTAGCAAAGTTTTGAGTTTCTCGAACGAAAGCAGGGGAATGGTTCGCAAAGAAAAAGAAAGAAAGAAAGAAAGTTTTTTTTTTTTTTTTAAGAAAGAAAACCAGTAGACGATAGTAAAGACAAGACCAAAAAAAAAAAAAAAAAAAAAAATGTGAAAGAAAGTGAGAGAAAGAGTTTGTAGCACAGAAGTTCCAATAAGGCGAGAGAGGGTGAGGGGGGAAAGGGGGCGGGGGGGAGCTACACTATGATCCGTCAAAGCCCCCGCCCTGCTAGCATCCCTGTGAGGACCGACTCTCCTCAGAGGAACCCCAAAGCCCCCAGCAAACGACAACGGCAGCGCAGCCATCAGACTTCTGGTGGACTGTAGCAGCCGCGCGGTCCCTGACGTGGGTGTTGGTGGCGGAGAAGCGGACGGGGCAGTGTGTTTTACACGTGAGGGTGTCCCTCGTAGTCGATCGTGTCGATGTCCCACTCTGCCGTCCGTGGGGCCCGTGGCATCAAAGACGACGCTGAACTCGGAGTCTGCCTCCACAAGCACCTGGGCGTCGTCGTCCCACGCGCTGGAGTTGGTGGAGTTGGACGCCCCTCCACATCACCCGCTCATCTTCGTCAGACAGTTTCACCACCACGCTAAGATTCAGAACATCGTTGTCCTCGAACCGGTATCTGAAGTGCAAGCAGTAGACTTGGTTGCCCGTTGGGCAAAACGGTTTCGCTTTCGAATCTTTCCGTGACGCTGTGGGTGTCGTTGTTAAGGCCTAGATAGTAGTTGGTTATTGAAGGCTTCCTTTATGAAACCTGTACAACCGCCATCCTTCCGATTTGGTCCATCCGCAGGTGTAGTTTTCTGCCAAAGTGACAGAGCCGGGACCCAGGACATGTCACAGACAGACAGGACTGCCACAAAGCACGTGCACCACAAGCAGAGGAAGGCGATGGGAGACTGCATTGTTATTGCTCTGAAACATACAGGTGCGCAAGGGAAGCTTTTAGTTTCTCTCGCTCCCTCTCTCTTCTCGACTCTCTCTCTCGGGGGGGGTCTCTCAATCTCTCTCTCTCTCTCTCTCTCTCTGGTCTGCATGTATGTTAACGCCCACAATAAGTCTTTTTCATTTCATATCTCCATCATTATTCTCTCCTCTTCTCTCTCACATCTCTCCCCGTTCTCCCCCCCTCCTCTCATCAACCGCAGTCCTCGCGGGCGCTGCTTCGCGGTGCGTTCGGCATTTCCCTCTCCCACGGGGGGAGTAAGTCTTCCCTCATCGCTCTTCCATACTTCTCTCTCTCTCTCTTACTCCCGTACCCTCTCACTGGCCTTACGTCTCACATGGCTCATTTTTCAGTTTCCCATGTGAAGCCACACCCGGCCCGAGCCTGTCATAGCCATCACAGCCTGCCGTACATACACACAAGGGAACCTCGTTCTCAGGTCACCCCTAGGCACATTCACGAGGAGACTCAGCGCTGCTCTGAACTCACTGTCCTGCTGTTCTTGTTTCTTTAGTTGGCCTCTTCTGTCCAACCTACGTAGGATGCACCACCTAACGATCGCAGCCGCCCCCACCCCGCCCCCCCCCCTCCTTCCCTCCCCCCCCCCCCCGCACCCCCCCCCCCCCGATCCCATTCCCCGCCCCCCCCCCCCCCCCCCTCCCCCATGCCTGCTCTCGTTTTTCTTTTGCTCTTTTTTCCTTTTCCCCTTGTGAATTCGAGTACCCAGACATACATAGTACTCCAGAACGATCCTCGAGGGTTGCTCCTTGTCTTTTCCATCTGACGCACCATACTCACAAATGACAACCAGGTCTTAGAGGATGTAAGTCTGACCCATTTTGGTCTGACCCACACACACTCGGACAGGGTATGATAGCGCGGGATTTTTTTTTTTTTTTTTTTTTTTTTTTTTTTTTTGTGTGACTGTGGGTAATTTATTTTCTGAATTAAAGTGGATGATGTAAGATGACACAACTTCAATACCATTCAAACATTAAGATAAGAATAACCACTTGAAAGAATTTGTAAGAATTTGTTTTTTGGGGTCGTTTTTTTTTGTTTGTTTGTTTTGTTTTGTTTTTTTTAATTATACTTGAATGAAGAGAGTGATAGAGTGATATCGATTTAGGTAACCATTCTATATACGACCACTTGACAGGACTGTAAAGCTTGCCTTTGCTGCGTGTTTTCCTGTTATAAAAAACATATCAAGGCGTCAACAAATTTTCCTAAAGACCGGGGGCAATTTTGCAGAGGTTGGCCAGGACATTATGAGCCACATTCTTACATGTGTGTGAAGTTTGACTTGACTGATGTGGTTTCAGTCAGTCTTTCCCATTAGAGCCGATCCCAACCACCCACCTCAACTAACAAACTCGGGAAAGCGCCATCCTCTCGGCTGTAAACCTTCACCCCAACCTTTTTCCCAACCTCTGACTGGTCTGTAAGTAAGCCCACGATCGTCGCCAGTGGGCAACTCGCTTCGCTTCGTGCTGTATCCCCCTGAATGATGCGACTGTCCGTTCGCAGTTCTCCAGCGTCCTCATCCGGCTCCCACCACTCCCCTCGCCTAACATCGACCTAACATCGGACTTGCACGCATTTGTTGTGTAGTTCTCTCCAGCAAGTTACCAATCGTGGGCACAATTACAACACACGCTAAGAAGGAGAGAATACATAAAAAACAAAATTTGTGTCCACCCACAAAACGTTAATTACTTAAGTCCCTGATTAGGATCAAACATATAATCCCAAATCGTTGAGTTTTCCATAAGCTAAGAAACAATTCGACAATGTGTTATCCTCATTTTTAATTGTTTGGTGGCTGTTTTTTGTGTTGTTTTTAAACGGCCTATGAAGAAGGCAACAATATAAAGGGGGAGGGGGTATGTGCACTTTGGACTGCGTCGCATTACATTAGATGGGGGAATGATATCGCCTTATCCAAGGACCCATTTGAGTGCTAAATATGACGTGACGTAGATGTCCCCGTCCCTCTCTCCCCCCCCTCGCCCCCCTCCTCCCCCCCCCCCCCCCCCTCCCCCCCCCCCCCCCCGCCCCCCCCCCCCCCCCCCCCCCCCCCTCCCCTCCCCCCCCCGGTCCCCCCCCCCCCCCCCCTGCCCCGCGGGGCCGCGCCTCCCACTCCTCCCCCCCCCCCCCCCCCCCTCCCCCCCCACCTCCCCCCCCCCCCCCCCCCCACCCCCGTGTCCCCCCCCGCCCGCCCCCCCCCCCCCCCCCCCCTACCGCTCCGCCCCCCCTCCCCCCCCTCCTCCCAAAAAAAAAAACAAAAAAAAAAAGAAAGAAAGAACAAAAAAAGAAAAAGAAACAAAATAAAGAAAGAAACAAAAAAAAACAATGAAAGAATCGAAAAAGAAAGAAGAAAGAAAAAACAAAGGGGGGGAGGGTTGTGTGTGAGGGGGGGACCCAACCAACAAGCATACCATCACATCCATTAAGTCAAATCTGTTTTTGTTTCCAGTTCAGCCCCAACTGCTGACTCTCTCTCCACCGAACGCCGACTGCTCTAAATGGTCGTCCCAGTCGTACGGGACCTTTTAACTAATCGTTGTGTCGATTCTCACGTACACGTAGTCCCGTACAATACAAACTCTCAGCGAACAAGAAGAAAGGACAAAGTTACTAATACAGTCTAGCTTCTAAGTCACTAGTGACCCGCTTCTGTACACTTAGATCTATTCTATCGTTGATAAACAGAGAGAAATGTTGTAAGGGCTAGAGGACCAAACAAAGTCTCCTCGGACCCCAATAAATTTCACACCATTCAGAGCCTCTGGCTTGCGTCCCCCATACGAACAAAATACATAGGGACACGCTATCTGATCAGCGTCGGCTAGAACCCACAACCCACCCGTCGCAGTCTCCGATAGCGACGAAGCTAGTCACCAGAAGAAGGAGAAAGCCGAACAAACAAAACAACCCAACATCCCAACCTCCACCTACCTAATCTCAATCGTCACCAGCTCTGAAGTCATCACACCAAACATACGATAACCTACAGAGTGAGGATGAAAAAAGATGAATCAGTCTGACAGCCACAGGTACTCGACACTGCCTGTCGTCTGACATCACAACGAACAACAAACCCGTTTGAACACAAGGCCAGGAGACATTCCGATCGTGGTGAGAGGGAGCAACGTCCATATAGCTGGATTATATAAAACATCGGTATGCAAATTTCCGACTCGATCACCACATACCCTGTCACATACCCGTTCTTTGTTTCCAACGGCCGTGTACGACCAATCAGCGACTATGCAATCAGTAAATGTTAAGAACACGGGTGGGTAACTACTTTTTCTTTTTTTTCTCTTTTCTTGTCCCCTCTTTTTTTTTACCTTTTTCTTTTTTTTTTTCTTGTTCTTCTCTTTTGTTTTTTTTCTTTTTTTTTCTTCTTTGTTTTTTTTTTCTTTTTTGTTTTTGTTTTTTGTTTTTTTTGTTTTTTTTGGTGGGGGCGGGCGTGGAGGCGAAGGAGGTAGGGATTGATTAGAGGGGAACAAGAGGTTTGAGGGTGATGGGAAAGGGTTGGGGGTTGAGATGGGCCTGGGTGCGAAAAAAAAAAAAAAAGCTAGGTGATTTTTAGACCAGGAACCCGCCTATTAGTGCTTTTGACAAATTGAGCTACGTTGTGTTTTTATTGACAAATCTGGAAATAACACGTTTTTTTCTGTTTGTTCTTTTTTTTTGGTTTTGTGTTGTTGTTTGTTTTTTTTAAAACTCCTCTCCCGTTTTTTACAACATACACACTTTCATCCGTGTGTGTGTGTGTTTCGCCCCGTTGTGCGTGTGGCGCGTTTGCGGCGCCCGGGCTTGTGCGCGCGCGCGCCCCGGGGGGGGCACCCCCCCCCCCCCCCCGGCCCCCCCCCGGCCCGCGACGCGGTGGGTTGTGTGGTGTGTGTGTCTAATTCATATTTGGTTCTGCAGGAAGTTTATCATTCGTATATCCTCCAAAAGTAATCCCCATGTGATTGTTACCTCCGTCTAATTTTTTATGTTTAGTTTGTCCTTGTTTTGTTTTCACGAACAACTTTACGCAGACCTTTTGACTGGTCCATCTCAGGTCACACTCTATGAAGCGCATTGTGCTTTTTTTTTTTTTTTTTTTTAATTTGTTTTCTGACTGTATTGCTCTGTTCAGAAAACTGTGAATCTTTCGCGGCAATTTTGATGACTTTCATGTCACATATCTTGAATCAAATTGTTTTCGCGCCCCCTTAGGCTCACATGTGCCTTTCGCGGCCGTGAGTACATCCCCTCTTCCCCCGCCTCGCTCCGTCTAGGTCATTACCTCTCCTCATCTCGATCACATCTCTCGCTGCTCTCGCGGACATGCTGGCACCGTTACACTACACGGGAAACCTAGTATCGTGGACGGCAGAACGCCGAAAGAGTCCCAAACGCGGCTAAAATTACGCGAACCCACTTAAACACATCCCCACCGCACATGTTGTCGCATCCACATCGTAACCTAACATCCCACACCTCCAATTGCATACGTCACAACAAGCCAACAGCACCGACACAACATGATCTACAACCCCCTTGCAAAGCCGCGAGAATAGCGTTGATCACACTTCAAGACCACAACCCACATGGCACTGAGACTGGGTCGCCTTAGTGCACACCCTTACTATGGACCTAGCTCCCAAGTCGGCGAAAACTAGAAACCCTGGTGGTGACAGGGTTACAGGGGCTAGGGCCTATTTGGTTGCGACCGCCATTATAGTAATAGACAGATGAAAAACGCAAAGTCTGGACCGTTAGATTGGCCTCCTGTGTCACGAGGGTTCTGAAGGCCATCGCGTTCATATGTCCGTACGGATGAAATGTGTGTGCCGACCCGACCCGTTTGGAAATCAGAGGGCAAGAGTTAGTGCGCGAAACGACATGACCGCAAATCAAGCCTCGCTGAACAACCACAAAAAATTGTTTTCCTGATCACAGGAAGCTCCTCATGCTTCTGATCTCATTGGCGCGGTCCTCTTCAGATCCACCACATCGAGGCGTTTGGGGCAAAGTCGTTCGCTTGGCACGTTCCATGGAGTATTGTCGCTGTAAACGGGACTTCCGTGCTCGTGTCCCCTATAGGAAGAGCGCACTATTCACTACTCCGCTACCTCCACTCCTGGTAATGGATGTTCGTCCAGTTGTTGGGGCTTAGCCGCCATACTACAATCGTGGTTGTACTGCAACAGTGGGATCAACCAGAAACAAGAACACAAGCACACTCACACACCATCAAAAGCATATACAAGACAACAGTCGCTGTCCTTCCCTCCATCGTGGTCTGCCCTTGTTGAGTGAAACTTACTCTATCATGATTGCCACAACTTTATTGCTCAGTTTACAAACTACGTTAGACCATGAACGCTTCGGTCAAATCCCCAAGCACACATGGAGGAAGAAAACCTCTACGGCCAGCTTGCGCCCGCAGTCGCAGAGAAGACACCCCCCCTTCAACAATGTCCTCCGGCTCACCCCCCTGAACTTGTTTGCACCCCCCTCTGTTAGGCTGGGCATATTCTGATCATGACTTCTGAAGTCTGCACCCTCTCAGCATCTTGCTGGAATAAAACAAACTGATCCAGCGTCTGCAAAGAGCCAGTACTAACGGAACCACACATTACCACGGAATCCAAAGGCGGGATTGCCAACTATTCTATTGATTAATATCTCTACCGGAACCACAAGCACCTGTGTGCGAAAACCAAACCTTAATAAAAATGTAATTAGATGGAATCCTGTAGCAAAATTTCTTCGTCCTTATTCCTTTCATTCTTTTTAAGTCTTTATTTACAATTCCTATCATCCCGCACCATAAATAAATTCTCACAAATTAATATGTGTTAGTCCATTCTGAAAAGTTATTATCTAGTCCCTCTTTAGAACCAAAGACCTGTTCATACGACGGTTTACCTAGATCATACGCTTATATGGACATTACTCCCCAGCCGCCTTTTTGTTTCACCCCCTTATTTGTCCTCTCCACTATCTATCCTTCCTCTTACGGCAGTGGACAGATAACTAATATGTCGTGGAGCTGCGTGTTAGATTCCCCATATTTCTAAGCTGGAGCGCTTGGCCAGAGGAACAGGGCAGCATCATCGAAACCCGAGAGAGAGTGCGGCAAGAGATCTAAAGATATCAACGAGCCGACAGAAGAGCGAGAGAGAAGAGACACGCGCGTCGGATTCAAAGAGGATGAGACATTCACAACGACCAGTCCCTACGACACACAGAGAGAAGAAGCGATAGAGACGGCAAGATGTCCACACAAAACCATCATGACACAGTATAGGTTCAATCATCCCTCAGGCTAATTCATAATCACAGCCATCGAGGGGAACTACCAGTAACAAGACACAAACAGCGAGCACGAGAGAGACTACACGCTTATGCCAACACTACTTGCACCGATGAAGATCGAATAATGACGAAAATCGAACCAATCCCTGCACGCGAACTCTGTCTGTGCATCGAAGCCCTCGCCAACGTCAACGCGATCCGATAGACTGAGGAGAGCCTTAATGTCAATGCCGTGACACTTAACGCGAGGCACGAGCATCAGAGCAGACCAGTATGGTCAAGGTCACAGCCTGTTGGTTCGACACGCACCATGCGACGTTGAGCGGCATTGGCGCGTGAAACCAGGGTGGGTCCCGGTTAGTCGCCAGCGGGGACACACAAGGGTAATGGAGACAACCAGAGCTGTATGAAGGCGAGAGACGTCAACTAACATGTTACCCGGAAGATTCCATCAGACAGCACAACTGCCGACCCAAAAGAAGCCTAAACAGAATTAGCCTCACACGCGATTGACCACGCTGTCATGTTTAAACAGGGCTGTTTTTGGTTGCAGTTCTTCTCTAAGTAATCCTTATTTGCACTTGTCGACACTATTACTCCCACTAGCACCCGCTGCCGTCTTAGATTGAAGACCCTGTTGCTCCAATCACTTTCGCATCAACACGTATTTATATATCATCTCAGTGTCCTGCCATACTGCAGACGAAAAGGCCGTGTCAATTTTAAAACAGTAGTTGCTCTGGAAAGAGCATGGTGATCGCGCAGAAAGGATGAATACAAGAAGGGTCATACCTCTCATGACCACCAGAATGTCGCCAACGTGGCACACGCGAGCCAACAGTTGCATTGCTACGGACTTCGTCCGCTCGTTGTGGAAATGCCGCTCCAACGATCGTCCACAAGCATGGCCCGGCACATTCAACTACGCCTTAGGATATACTGCGTGCTTCGTTCCTACAGATATGAACGTGATGCTCTTGCACTCCACTATCATAACATACCTGCTGAATTCCGAGAAATCTGCCGAGCCGCGTGCTCGCAACGTCGGGAGCTAAAGTCATGCGAACCATGTCCTGATCCCCTCGCCTCCCGATGTGCTAGAACACATACAGCCGCTAAGCGAGACCGCTCGGTCCGTCAAGTAGCTACAGATACTCACCGCTGTCATTAAAACAGATTGCACACTTTTGGGTCACACTGGCGACACGGACAATCCGTCTCGTGGGAGCTCAACCACCCACACAATCCTACTTTGTCTAATTGCGTGAGTGGCGGCGTGAACCGATGGTTCTGTCCCTTTCCCCTTGGCTGCACTTAGAAATACTGAAGTGTACGTTTAGTGCATCCTAAGATCCAACTATGAAGCCAGTAGCTGTTGCCGCCTCCCGAGATATTTCAATCCTTTCATCACAGTCCCCAACTCCCACTTCCTGACCTTGATGGGCATTAATCGCGGTGCCCTCGGTATACCCCTCCTCCCCTTCAAACACCCACTTCGCTGTGCCTATGGGCTCTCCCAGCGCCGCCTCGGCCCTCCTCGCGCGACCCTCGGCCCTCCCCCACCAAAAAAAAAAAAAACAACAATAACAATAAATCCAAAAAGTGTTAAAGTGGCGTATACGTTGGTGGAGATGTGTGTGGAAATCAATGGTGCGGGGATAGCAGTGTAAGAACAGATTCGAACCCCCCCCTTGCCTTCCTCACGCGAATTTGGTCTGCATGGCCGTACTGATGTTGTCGTTTTCTGGGTTATTGAACGATGGACATTGATTTTTTTTTGAATATACATCCGTGAGCACCACGAAACCTCAATCAGACATTTGGTTATGTAAACTGTCTTTTTTGTATCAGACAATGGCCTGTTATAATCTTGGCCTGTTCCTTTTTATCGACTTCGCATCATCCTAGCCAGACATCCTGCACAACATTCACTCTACACACAAATCTTAATACGGCACGCCCACGACGACACACACACACACCAGATTGATACTGAGCGGGCAGATCACGTCGATTTAATGCACTGTTTTTGTAAACTTCCCCGCGAATACCCGGTTCCCTTGTTTTCAAGCCTCGCTGTCGCCATTATCATTAATGGTTGGGAGGTGTGTGTGTGTGTGTGTGTGTGTGTGTGTGTGTGTGTGTGACATAACCAACGGGTTTATTCAGCTTGAGTTTTTACCTGATTTGGGACAAAAACGTGATAGATGTATGGGAATGTGCAGGCTGCTCTTCAGTCGCTCCTACCAAGATAGGCAACCCATTGTTGGTCTGTAACCGGGAGTGGGTGCTAGTACTCTAAATGTTATTGATAATAATGATAGTGATAAAGACCGATTGAATTAACCGTAATTGGGTAAAAAAATCATTGGACGGATCGTAAATGAGCATAACGAGAACGGGTAAAACATGACTGGATGAAACATAATTGGCCAAAACATGATTAGCTGAAACCTAATTGGGTAAAATGTGACCGGGTGACATGTAACTGGGTGAAAAGTAATTGGGCAAAACGTGACTGGGTGAAACGTGATGGGGTGAAAATGTGATTGGGTAAAATGTGATTGAGTGAAATGTGATTGGGTGAAATGTGATTGGATGAAACGTGATTGGGTGAAAAACTATTGGGTAAAATGTGATTGGGCAATACGTCATTGGGCAAAACGTATTAGGTTAAACGTAACTGGGTAAAACATGATTGGGTGAAACCTGATCGGGCAAAACATCGTGCATCGTATTACAAGGCAACCTAATACAACACACCATAACCGACACAGTACAATTAAACCCAACAAAGGTGACCCCCCACATCCTTCCTGAATAACAACACAGACCACCAGAGCACAATAGCAGCGTGTTATGCCTTAGAGATGTGAACTTTGCTAAGACGACCAGAAGAGTCTGACTCCACACTAGATGAACCTATTCTTAACTTGACGCTAACCTTATCTCAAGACAGACTTTCACTGATGCGTTTTATTGCAGCATGGATGACAGTTGTCTCCTTTTTGTTCTCAATCAATTTAGGAAGGGTCGTCTGACAAACACAACATGGAACAACAAGTCAGGTCGTCTTATCTAAGAGAAGCAGAACAATGGGTAAAAGAATCAAGTCCAGCTAACCAGCCGCCGTGGCGAAGTGGTTAGCGTCGCGGACTCCCGGCTGGGAGGTCGTGGGTTCGAGTCCCATCAGAAGTCATGTGGGTTTTTCTGCCCCGACCGGCTCCTACCCAGAGTTGAGTTTGCTGCGGACTCAGTTGGGAAGACTGGGACCACACAGTCGAGTTTCATCCACTTAATGGATGCGTTTCTGACAGTGTTGCTCAAATTCCCTGACCAACACTGCAGGTGTCTGTATCTCTCGGGCCTGGTTGACGGCCGGATATATATTATGAGAGGAAGCGTAGAGTACAGCCCTGTCATGTAGTCTCAGACCGAAATGGAAATCCGTAGCATCATCATAATCATCCTCATTCTCATCGATCAGCATAAAAAAAAAAAAAAGTCTCAAGTTCTGTGGCCCTTCATGCCCTGCTCTCATGGTGACCTCAGTTTCGATGTCCTCTCCACGTCTGTGGCCTTGGTTTGGTTCCGTCGGGGTCGCCGGTATCGGCCGAGTCCATGGGGGCTGTCGTTGGGACGGACGTGGTGGCGCCCTCCGGAGGGAGAGCTCACTCACGCCGGCTCCGCGACTAAGCAATTATTGTCGTCAGTAGGGGGCTTAGTAGGTGGTGTCCTGCGTATGTTAGATCAGAACAGGCGCCACTGAACACCACCGAAGTGACTCGGCAGCAGTGCAGTGTCTCCTCCTCGGTGGGTTGCCTCTTGACGGCTTGACATTGACTGCTCCCAGTGGATTGCCGGTGCCGGGGCTGCGGCGGGGGCCGACCAGGCCGTGGCTGTGGACAGGGTGTCGGAATGAGCGGCGTGGGTGCACTGCCTCTGAGGAGGCGCAGAGGTTGGGACAGCAAAAAAAAAAAAAAAAAAAAAAGTCCAGCTCCACCAGTTTTACCAAACGTCCACGTAGGTAAACACGCTTGGTGACAGCGACTGAAAAAAAAAAACGACTTTCACTGTGCCAGATCGACTGATGTGTAGAGCAACGCATACTGTGTGAAGGACCATGGTTACAGCTCCATCGGCTATTGGCAACAGCCTTCCATTTGCTTCACGAACTGCACTTCACATACAGTGATGTAAAATCACTGATCCAGGATCAAGTGGAGCATTTCGTTCCGCCCTGAAAAGAAGCAGCAATCATGCTTTCCAAGACGCTAGATTCGATCCAGTTCACTGTTGCACTTGACTGTAGCTATGTCCCTCTTGCTCTCTCAACTCTCTTTCTCGCTCCGTCTCTTCTTCCCCGAGCAAGAGGAAAATGTAAAATAAATACTCCCATCCTCGTGGACTGAATAGTAGCTGTTTATAATCTTTTTAAGCTGCAGAGGCGGGTCTCCATCAACAAGGGAAAGATCGTCCGACAAACACAACACAAAACAACAGATCGCATCGTATAACCATGGAGAAACAGACAACTCTTGATCATGAACACTGGAAGAGGAATCACACATGCACACATGACACCTCTTACAGTCAGCTTCATCATCAGATCTGTACATGACCTCCTGGCCTCAAATTCAAACCTGGTCAATGGGGGAAGTCAGATGATCCTACGTGTCCATTCTATCACGGCAAACAAACAGTGGAACATGTCCTGAGTTCGTGCAAAGCTATCCCAGGGAAGGAACACATGGAGGAACAACCAAGCGCTCAATGAAACAGCAGCACATGTGGTTAACATTGCAGAAGGGAGCACTACGACACCAGCAGCTCCAGCAACAAAGTTCTGCCTGGCAGAAGGCCACAAATCATGGTCTGGAATAGCTGTAATGTCAAGAATATGGAAGCAAGGTTTGCTGGATGGAGTGGATGACCACGAACGCCTACAGCAATGGGAGAACCAACCAGTGATCATCAGGAAGAGTGGCATGAGACTGAATATTGTTCACCTCTCAGGTTCATCACACAACAAATAATTCTGATCAAACTCACCGTGCCATACGAAAGCAGAATGGAGCAAGCTCACATCTACAAGACTAAGAAGTATACCGTTTAGCAGCAGCAGCTTGAGGGAAACCTGGCTTCCAGGCCCAAGCCCTCGCCATGACGGTTGGAGCAAGGAGATTTGTGGGCTCATCAGCCTGTGATCTCATAAAACAGATAGGGATTTCTGGTAAGAAAGGTCTAGTCCCAAAATGCAACGGTAGAGGCAACTGAACAGTTTCAGCTGGATCTGGTTAAGAAGGAACAAAAAATGGACATAAGGCTTGAACAGGTGTCTAATGGCGATAGGGGCAAGGCATCCATCTAAAGAGACACACCTTCAGACGCCCTCTCCATCAAAAAGTTGCAGGTTCAAATCTCGGCAATGCCTGGAAAAAGAAAAAAAAACGTTAGCAGCAGAACGGCGTATGGGAATCAAGACCTGGGTGTTGCCCGACCCGTTCTGAATGTAAAAAAGTGTAGGGCAAAACGCTAGTCTCGGGAGGGAGTCGGGGGGGGGGGGGGGTGGGGGGGGGGAGAGTCTTTTTTGATAAATGGAGGGAAGTGAGAGAAGAAGGGGTTTGGGGATGAAAACAGTCGTAGTAAACATGACGTAAAACTGATAACGCTAAGAGCAAGGGGAGGGAGAGAGAGAGAGAGAGAGAGAGGATGGCGATGGCTGTCGATGTGAAGTCACAAGTAGAAGTTGAGAAGGGGGAAGGTTTGGCTTTATAAAATGACTTCTTGTTTGCCAGTATGTGTACTGACTTAATTGCCTGACACAATCATTTGTGTCATGAAATGTCATGTCATGTCACGTGCCCCATACAAAACAGGGAGAAGTTACACTGTGCAAAATATCACATCCATGAACACCTGCTCTCGCAACCATATGTAAGTCTGGATAGCAACGGCGACATCAGAATTCTATCTTCGTTGGGGAATTGTCACATCGAAGATATGGAGGCCTGTCATTGCAGACAGCCAGACCAAGCTCTGCTTTAACATCCTCTGTTGAGCTGTTCTACCTGATCAAAAGAGACACAAGACATTGCATACCACTTTCCAGCAGACTGACTGCCACACATTCTCTTTGCATGGACATGGGTTATCATCATCATCATCACCTTCAACCAAGTGTGTGCTCTGTTACAATGATGATGATGAAATAGCTGTGTGTTAACGAGGCACGGGATGACACCACGATGAAAACTTCAAATAAAAACTTTATTGTCTAGGGAGACAGGAAGGCAAACAACACAACACACACACACCACACACACACACACACACACAATTATTATCATCCCATGACAAACGTGACTGGGACTCACGACAGATTCATGAATAGTACCGTTGCAGTGAGTGTTACTTTTCAGTTTTCATTGTACCATTTCAGTACGCAAAGAGGAATGTTTAGTGTTGTTAATCTATCTCCTCTCCACGTATTGTAGATCCTGTTCAGTATTTTTGCATTTCCATAATCCGGTAAATGCTGGTAAGAGTTCATGTCATCAAAGAGAAAAAGCAAGAGAAAGCCTTAACTAAATTTCAGCGAACCGCCCAGAGAAACGCGGACAAACGAGTCACAAGACAAAAACACAACGCGTTTCGACCTCTTAGGTCTTCCTCAGGTGGTGAAACAAAAACAAATAAAATAACGAAAATGCACTAAGCTTTGACTGCTTCAGATTGCTTCCGAGTTCAGCGTAAGGAAGAATGCATTGAATCAACGTTGAATCACCTGAGGAAGACCTAAGAGGTTGAAACATGTTGTGTTTTTCTTGTGACTCGTTTGTCCACGTTTCTCTGGGCGGTTCGCTGACATTTATTTAAGATTTGTTTAGATTTCCGCGTGCAGTCGTTTCACTTTGCAACAAGAGAAAGTCATCAAGAACTACAGGGAAGAACCACACCTTTCAGTGATGGATTCTCTTCTCCCTCAGTTCCATGCGGGGTCTTCGGAGCACCACACTGCAGAACACTTCACTGGGTTCCTCGGGTTCTGATGATTTTGTGGCATGCAGAGCCTGGTCCCAGCTAATCTTTTTCCTGTCTGCTCTACAATGCTGTCAGTTCATCATTTTTTTCTTTTTCCCCTTCCCCACCGTCTGCCTCCTACAACAGTTCCTTGAAGTATCCCTTTGCAAAGAGCACTGGAACTCACTAAATGGCCTTACTGATGTCAGCAGATCTTCGTGTGTCTCAGACAAGAAGAAGACGTAATTAATCGATGACTGTTGATCACATTGATGACTGTTTGGAGAGCTGGGTGCAGAATTCTTCAATCTGATAATCAATATAGCATGATCTGGGGGCATATATTCTTTGTGCATTACACTATTTACAGCGTGCAAAAGAAGAAAAGATCAAACAACAAACTAAATTACAATAAATCGGACTGAAAGAAAATCAAATTCAAGCACACGAAATAGCTAAAATGTATACTTTATTTACATGCATCAATGGTGCTATGTACGAATACATCATGTAACAGATAAGATTTACGTACACATGTAATCCATGTTTGTAGAAACAGGAACATAAACCAAATGCGATGTAGAAATGGCATGTACACTTGTGTTTAGCTTTCAACACAATGCTGATGAAAAACGAAACTAGAAGAAAACATGTTTGCTATTTACAACAAACACCTTGCTGCCTCTGTTGTAACGGGGACATAAAACTTGGTGACCTTACTTGTGTTGGTGTACATACACAAAGCCCAATGGCAGCAAAAGAAAACAAGCTTTGATCCTCTCATAGCTATGACATCGATCTCTCCCCACGTTCTTGCATACAAAACTCTCTCTCTCCACAAAATACACACACACACACATACACACACACACACACAAACACACACACACACGCTCTTTCTCTTTATACGAAAACAAACAAAAACCCTGTGGGAGACTGCCCTCAATGAAGAGCTGGTTCGATCTGCCTTGGCTGCATGAATACCCTTGCTTAGAAAAGATTTGCGACACTGGTACCCACTATTTGTGTCTTTTGTTTTACAAAGTCCAACAGCAACCTGTCACTGGGAAACTAAAAGACAACTGCATCTTCCTTTAAAAAACTTAAAAAAAAAAAAAAGAGGAGAAAAAAATTGCTTGCCCTCAACTAGCATGATCATATTTTAACTTCCCCATAATGTTCTTATACATGCATATCTTCTTTCCTGCAATAATGTCAAGAAGTATGCAAAAAAAAAAATGGTCATGTATAATCCTGCTCACTCAGTAACAAACATAAAACGAAAAGTATGTAAGCTGAAAAGGTTTATCAATACCATGTTTGTAGATAACTTTTGATTTGATTGCCCAGCAACCAGATTCTGCCTCTGCTGTGATGCGATACAACATCATGGGAATAATGGTAGGTAAATTTATTCGGTCTTGTTCTAGGTTTTCTTCAGGGTGTTGAAATTTGCAGTGTGGGTGCAATGCCATTGAGGTGTCACAGAAGATGGGACAGCAAAAAAATTAAAAATAGAAAAAGATGTAAGGTACCTACTTATTGGTCTGGTTGAAACTTGTATCATTAAAGCCAGTGTCTGTACTTCCAATGACCTGAACAAGGGTGAAGGGAAGAGGTCAAAGAAATAAATATAGGTTTCTGTATATTTAAGGCATTCTCTGTGTTTATTTTATCCAGTCCCATTAAGTATTGCACACACACACACACACACACACACACACACACACACACACACACACACACACACACACCCTATCCACACACACACACACACACACACACACACACACACACACACACACACACTTTCCACCACTCTTCACTGCCACCAGAAGCTGACAGAGAAACTCAGCGACAGCGACTTGACGTAGTGCCAGTGTTTGGGAGGGATATACAACATGTCGCCCGGCTTCAACACACACTCCAGACACACACACCGCCTCCGCAAACTTGGGGAACTTGTCCAGATCGGGGTTCTCGCAGTCCACCTGGCTGGTGTTCTTCAGCAGCCTCGTGGGATGGGGGTAGAGGTGCTCGTTGAAGTCAGGGGAGTACAGCCGCACGTGCTTCTCTCCCATCACCTGACACAGGAAATTGTGCTTGGGGTCGTGATGCAGGGGGGACACGGTGCCTGACGGTCCGAACCAGGCGTTGATGTCCACATCTTCTTCCTCCCCCAGGCAGCAGTAGACTGGGATGCTGATGTCGTCCTTGAGCTCTGTGATCTGCCAACAAACTCACTCTGTCATGTTGTTGGGTGGTCGTTTTTTTTTTTTTTCAATTCTCATTTTTTGTTTTTAAACATTTTTTTTTTTCTTTTTTTCTTATTCTTACTTTGTTTTTGTTTTTAAATGAAGATGATAATGTCATTTTTTAAGAGTAAAAGAAATATTTTTTTTTTAATGTTCATGTTCATGCTGCCTTGTCTGTGAACAATAGTAAATAGTAAATTCATGCACAGGAAAATGAAGCTGATATAATTTTTCCACCCCGCGCTAGTGTGTACGAGATTGAGGATGAAAGTTGCTTTTCACATGAAGGCAGGTTCTTTTCAGGGCACAGCAGGTGTGCTGAGGGCGAGGAATGCATGACTGTGCTCATGACTTCAGCAAGAGGGGGGAAACCCACAGCTAGCAAGCAAGCAGGTTGGAATGTTTTTACAATTTTCATGTGCAGCAAATAACATGTTCAGCGATTACATCTTCCTGGGAGAGTTCCTAAGAAAACTGTTTACAGGAAGTGAGGTGGTCTTTATTTAAGATATCTTTTTTACGGTGTTTTCCTCTGAAATTTGGCCAGAGTGAGCTGGCGAATTGGCTACAGCTTGCATACATTTGACCTGATGCAGTATATGACATTAAAAATCTTTTCTTTATAAGTCCATGAACACCTTTATGGACTGACCATACAGTCGTGTTGGGCAAGTGGAAAGAAAGACACAATACTGATTTGTAAATCCAACACATACACACACACACACACACACACACACACACACACACACACACACACACACACACACATAAACACACACACGCTCTGGCACACACAAGCACAAACACACATTATATACAGTATACTAAAGCTACACACACACACACACACACACACACACACACACACACACACACACACACACACACACACACACTACCACCGTTATCTTTTAGCGTAAAGGAAACCTAAAGCTATATGTTCTGTTTCAACTATCACAAATTACAGATTTAAAAAAAAAAAAAAATCAGCCTCTGTAATTCAAGAGGGAAAGAGGCTGGAGAATGTCCATCAAATGTAGGATTTGAAAATAAAAACTACCTTGTAAACATTGTAATCCAGCTTCAGACAAAATACTTTTACCCTGTTTTTACTTCAGCTAAGGCTTAAAACAACACACACACATCCACTCCTATAATCCTATACACAAATGAACACCAATTTACAGGGGCATACGTGCATGATACTGGAAGATGTGAAAGTATTTGGATATCAAATATACCATTACTTCACAACAAACCCCTGCTGAAATACATCAAGAAAAGCAAAATAGTTAACCAAATGAACGTAAGATACTTTAGTCTATGATACATTAAGGCAACATTACCTGGTCAAACAGATTGTGCTGAGCCAGGTAGCCTTTGGTGTCTGACTTGGGTGCTGTGATGAACTCCTCAATGAACTCGTTGACTGTCATCAGCTTCTGCGTCCAGTCCTCCTCTGTATAGCGCGACCCGATCTCCACAGGAACCGTCCTGGCTCCCGCTATCTTCTGCAGGTATTCCAATGACCACTGTGGGTGGTCAGTGCCGGCCAGTAGCCAATGGCGTCGGTGATGACCACAGGGTGCTGAAGGTCAAAGAACATGGCGTTGAACATTTCCACTGAGGGACAGCTGCACCGTGGCACCTCTCTTTCCTTTATCAGAGATTCCAGTTCTGATAAAGCACTTTTCTGTTTCTCTGTGTCAGTATTACAGTTGGCTTCTTCTGAAACACCATCTGTATCACAACTGCTTTTGGCTTTCTTGCGTGGTGAAACCTCTGCTTCGTTGTTATTGTCTGTGTTGTGGTTGCTCATCATGACGCCTGGCCGCTGGTCACCGAATGATTGCTGAAACTTGCGTGACATTTTGGCCAGAACGTTGTCCATGATGGGTGCTCCCATGAGCAGCCCCATGTCGCAGGTCTTGAGGATAGACGCGTGGTCAATATTGCTCTGGCTGTCGCTCAACAAACTGCACTGACTGAGCGCTTTCAGAACAGACAGCAGGGTGTAGGTGTAGCGCCAGTTGATGTTTACGTCCTTCCAGTAGCCAGTGTTCAAAGCTTTCCACGTTTTGTCCAGCAGGACATCGCAGGACTGGATGCATCCAGCATACTCCTGAGAGAACAGCTGCTGAGCTGCTGTGGTCAGCTGAGAGGAGAACCCTGCCCCCAACACAGACAGGTCATCAATGTGACTGAGGAAGGCAGAGGGGGAGTCCGGCAATATGTCCTTCAGTGGACCTAGGCTGGGGCATGCCGGCTTTGCTGAGGATGTTCCATTTTCTTCTGCCATTCTTCTGGAGGGAGGTATTTCAGCTGGATTAAATAAAAAAAAAAAAAAAAAAGTTGTAATTTGACTTCTAGATTTATTTCCATAAAAATTATTATGATTCACACACACCACAAAAATGAAAACTCCCTAGTATAACCTTTCCTGCGAAGACTTAAGCAATGAATACAGTGTAAAATCACAAAACAACACACACACACACAAACACACACACACACACACACACACACACACACACACACACACACGCACACACACACACACACACACACATACACACAAATGCACACAAACGCACACATGCACGCACACACGTACACACACACACACATGCACACACACACATATGCGCACGCGCGCACGCACACACACACACACACACACACACACACACACACACACACACACACACACACACACACACACACACACACACACACACACACACACACACACACACACACACACACACACACATGTAGATATATGCATGTATGCAGACACGCATGAAGAAGGAGAAAACCTGCAAACTATATAACACTTTGTTGCTAATTAGTTATACAGATCACATTCTGTTATCAAGTGGAGAACAAGACCAAATGCATCTATGTGTGAACATCAGCCATGTTGTTAAAGCAGTCAACTTGTCATTTGTGTATATTTGTCACATTTTTTGGTTGTCAAGATTTCATTATGGCCAAATTTGTGGCAAGGTAACAGAGGGTTTGGGATGCTACCCCCCCCCACCCCCCACCCAAAAAAAAAAAAAAAAAAAGAAAAAAAGAAAAAATCAAACTTAGCAAATTTCTTTTAGCTGACGAAGTCTGAATCTGAAACAAAAAACACAATATGTGAAAATTGTCTGTTAATGGTATTGCTGGTAACTATAACACCACAGGGTTTTTTTTGTTTGGGGCTTGTTGATGTTGTTCTTCCTCTTTTTCTAAACACAAACCAGTTCATGCATTTGATTTTGTGTGCCACAGTTATAAGTGTGTGCACTACCTTTTTGCCACTTTTAACATTGTTCTGTGTTCACGCAAAAATCGGATAGTGGTGACAAAAGCAATCATATGATTCATTTGCATTCAGTGAATGTGTTTGTCTGTTTGCTTGTTTTACTGCTTTCTGTGATTGTAATTTTTGACTGAACATAAACTGGTACTGTATGGTGCACTTTACAATCTAAAATCAATAGTTTGTAAAGTATTATAAGAACAATCATGATTTTCATAATTTCACTGGATTTAAAAGGAATCTCTATAAAGGTACAGAGCAGTTCAGTAATGAAACAGACAGGCTATTTTCTCAGCCAGGGTCTCCTCTTGTAGATCTGCTCGAATGTGCCTGAACATAGCTGCATATTTTAACAGGAAAAGGTAGTCTTTCAGTTCTGTTTATGAGTGGGTTTTTCAGGGACTAAAATTACTGTTCTTGTTTCACACTATTTCTTCTGCAGCATTGCTTGTTTTGTCCTACTTGTAAACTTAAAAAAAGGAGAAAGTCCAAAAATTGCATCTATCCCCTACCACCTTTTTGTTTTAGGGAATGGGTTCACCTGTATTCTACTCTTCCAATATTTGGATTTGAGCAAGCAGTGCTTTTTCAATCCATCTGAGTCATTGGATTGAACTTTTCTCATGATTTCATATTAAAGTACTTTTCTTTTCAAGAAGGACGAGTCTCAAGTTTGTGCCTGTGTGTGTGAGACTCTATGTGGTGCAAGAGTGCATGCCTGTGTGCCAGTCTGTCTCTGTGTACATGTGTGTGTGTGTGTGTGTGTGTGTGTGTGTGTGTGTGTGTGTGTGTGTGCGTGCATGCGTGTGTGTGTGTGTATGTATGTATGTGTGTGTGTGTGTGTGTGTGTGTGTGTGTGTGTGTGTGTGTGTGTGAACAGCAAAAACACAGCAATTGCAAAAAAATAACAGACGGGGCACAGGAAAGACAATTCATGTCATTTATTCTCATAATGACATGTTGAGAGCTTTCATTTTCAAGTGGAATTAGAATCTCTTTCTTAATCAGATCTAAAACATGCAGAACATTTGCTGGACAATTACCACCTATCCTGTTTTTGTCATTGCTCTTCTTCTTATTCATTACACAGTGGCTGAAATGGCTCACTGATTATTTTCTGTCCAGTTCGTTCATGTCGTATTACAGGATGATCCTAATGTAACTTTTGTTTTAAATATACCATTATCATGTTTGTGTCATAAACATAATTCACACTTTAAAATTCTTGTTGAAAAATGATTTACAAATACAAGGGCAAGGCATTTGTCTTTTTTGTTTCAGTGCTTCATTATCCTTGCAGCTCAGTGTGTCATCTAAAACCAATTGCTGATTAACAATGAATACATATTTGGGGTACTTTTTCCTTATTAGGCCTATTGACAATTATCACCCGGCACGGTGATACATATATATCCCAAGATGTAAGTGCTCGTTCATCCGTGTAGTACGAACGATTTCATTCTGTTTGGTTATCAGTTGTGTTGTGTGAACGATTTCACTTCCTTCCCGCTGGACCTTAAATTGCGTGGCTGACCACCCGTGGTCGATTAAATAAAATGATAAGGTAGCCTAAATTTGTAAATAAAAGTAAACGAAAGTGAACTCTGGGCAGTCGAGAGCTCTCGAGTGCTCTTTCAAGTACCCTGGGTGGTTGTGCTTTGTTAATGACGGTGCTGATAAGGAAAGGAAAAAAGAATATCTTTTCATCAGTGGCATCAACTATAAAGGAAATGAAAAATAATTCACTCACTGCAGTTTAGACTTCAGGCGACTTTTATGGTACCAATTAGCAAGTAGACAGCTTTGCAGCGACCCGGAAGTAAACGACGCTTCTCGTCCCCTGAACGGAAATGCTTTGTTTCTATTTTTATTTTTTCTGTTTCATAATCAAGCATTCTCGATCTGGGTGGCGACTTTAAACTGGTTTGTTCGCGATCCATCAAAAAACAAAACAAATGAATAAAAAAAATAAATAAGTACTACTTGAACTGTCTGCCGAGCGGCCCGATCTTTTTAAAAAGCAAAATCGCAAAAAGAATCTGTACTACACAACAAGAGGGGTCAGGCTCTACACATTTTAGCCCCGCCCCCGCCGTATTTTTGACCGAGTTGACACAGGTCAGTCGCCAGATCGCATAACTGAGAGTTTGCGAGCACGAACGCGAAGGTAAGTTGCTTCTCATAGATCTGCCACATTACTGGCAGTAGTCAGAAATTTATCAGTGAAAGTTGTGATCAGAAAAAAAAGTGCTCTCTGAAATGTAATGCAAACCCATCAAAGGTCATGTTGAACCACTCACTGGGCGTGGTGATTACATGCCACAATGTTAGTGCGGTGGCACTTGGCGACACGTGAGCTGGCACGTGAACAAACTAATAGGGAATAAACTAATGGCCGATGAGTTTAAGAATCACAAAGACCGTGACATAATATCATCATGTTAATGATTGGCCTGTGGACTTTTTGCAGCCGTTTGCCTGAATACACATTTGACAACTTTTTTGTTTGTTTTGAGTTGTTTTGTTTCGTTTTTACTAATAGGTGCACATGTAATTGTTAATAATGGCTGTTATGTAATCTGATCCTTCCTGTGCCTGTCCTGATGATTTAAAAAGAAAATATTAAGCGTACCATCATTGGCAGTATGACCAGATTTGGTATATATATACCAAAAGTTAATGACTGTTTATGAAAAAGTGCATCCCCCATAATTAATAATAAAGAAATGAAAGTATTAAAATGAGATATAAAATAAATGAAAACAATAGTTTTGCCAATTTTTGTAGATGTCCAGACACATACAAGTAATGGCTTTTAGGGTGAATAGATTTTGTGTGGTGCTTCCATCATAATGACCATGCGGAATCTGGCAGTCTTAATATCACCCTACTTCTCTGATACTCCAGGCTTGGAGTCGGACGACGTAGACTGTTTAATGTCAACATGTAGGTTAGATTACACATTACTTTACTTTCCTTGGTGGATCTTGGTGACAGTAATGTTGACAGTGTCATTTTTTTAAAAAGTGTATGTATGATTCTATCAGTCTGTTAAACATCATCATGTGTGTCTTCACATCTGGATGGGTTTCCTTTCACACCCCTGTCCTGTTCATGAGCTTGCACACCCCCGTCCCCACTTTTGCTTTTAATATTTTTTTTAGAGCCACAGCTGCTGCCCTTCTCCAGCCATGACAGGTAAAATAGATTAAGGTCAATGTGTTTGCAAAGTAAATCTGAGCAAATACACTGAAAGTGCCAAACTAAGATGCAAAGCCGATAGATTTATGTCAATGTACTGTGGCTAAATCAGTTCTTGTGTTTGATGATGATATATTCCATGTGGGTAGAGTATGGAAATTGTGTGATGAAATACATCCTTCAGAGGCTATGGGCTTGCTGTATGATGTGGAATTATATACGACGTTTTAAATACTAGTACTTTGTGATCACAATAACTTGATAAACACTGAGAATGTTTTTATGACACCAGACAAAACTGTTGTTCTGGATCTAAAGTACATTTCAGATGTAAAGAAAAGTCAGCTTGGCCTCTAGAAAATGTTTTGTGATGCATAACATTAATACAAAATGAAAACAAGATGTGACATTTGCAAGCAAAAAGCTGATAGTCACTGCACAAAGATTACCGGGGCATTGAAATACATTAACATTAACCACAGACACTTTACCTTATTGCAATAAATGATGTTGGTATGTCATGCTCTGTTGCGCTTCTCCTCACCGTCATCTTAAAAGTAAAAAAAAACTCACTGAATGTTCAGTCCAGTTTTATCACAAGAAGAAGCAGCATATAGTGCTCCGGATGTGAACACGCATTGTAATAACATAAAGGGGTTAGTGATGAAAATGCAGTTGTGTCCCTTAAATTGTTGAACGAGAATAAGCCCACGTGTCATTCAGAGTAAGCAACACAGATGCCATTTTTACCCCATGTCAGGCTTCAGATAAGGCCGTGAGGTGTTAATACCTTTCTACATTGTTATATGCATCATGGTCATATAGAGCAAATAGTGAAATAACTTTTTAATGTTGTGTTGGTAATGCATATAGTGGTTAGATGATATACTTGAAATGAAAGATGTTTGATGCAAATTTTAGTCCACACTTTGGATTGATAAGGCTTTCGTGTATGTGTGAGGCACACTTTGGATTGATAAGGCTTTCGTGTATGTGTGAGGACTTATGTACGAGCATGCACACACACACACACACACACACACACACACACACACAATCATATGCACTCACTCACTTAGGCAAAACACACATACACTCTCTCTCTCTCTCTCTCTCTCTCTCTCTCTCTCTCTAAAGGGATTAAATTGATGCAATATTTTGCAAAGGTTTGATTTTTGTTTTTAAGGCACCCTCTTTCCTTTCCCTCTACCCTCTAATAGAGAATGTTTGCAAAGCCTGTTAGTATAATGGCTTGTTTTCCGCTTTTACTCCCACTGGAGAAATGAAATCATGTCTCAGCTGCATGAAAAGTGAAGGGAAAAAGTTGTAAAATTCAATGCTTAATGAAAACTGTATGTTGGTACAAAATTTTGTCTGAAAGGACACTCTGCTCATTCCTAAGATCTATTCATTTTTTTTTTATTTAAACCTATATTGGAATGTGTTAGGCATTTCACATGTGCAGTTGTAATTTCAATTCAGTATGTAAAGTGTATTATATTTTCAGCCGAAATCCTGCTTTTGTGATAATGTTCTTTCCTGTTAAATTAACACCAACTCCGAAGTAATAGAACTCAAAGGTGAATTTCATTTATTAGCAGGTTTTCTTTTTTTTTGTTTTGTTTTGTTTCATTTTGTTTTTTATTCTACCCACCCAGGACATGAGTGCTAATGGAATATCAGTACAGAACTGCTTTATCACATGTAGTTATATGTACTCGAGAAGTCAACCATCCCAAAATAGGTCAGACTAGGCTGTTTTGCATAACACAAAAAGCCTGAACCCGTCACAAGGCTTTGCTGGTTGAGTGAGCATCACATGATAAATGACAGGAGAAAGGTCAGGACAGTGGGCTTATGCATACACATGTTTGTATGAGACCTTAAGAGGCAAAATCCTTCTCTGCTGTGTGTAGGCGTTTTGAACTGTGTCACAGGTGCTTGTGTACTGGAGTGAGCAAACACAGACAGGTTATGTAAGGGCACTTATGTTTAGTATAAGGGTTTTCTCCCTTTCAGTGTGGTCATTGTCAGTTGTGTAGTTGCCCAGCCGATCACGCGCGGGACAAGTGAAAGTATTCTGCAGACAGTGTTCTCTGTGTTGGAGAAGTACTTTTGTTTGTGAGAACCTTATTTTGTATTCATATTCATTCAAATGAATATGGTTATTTCGTTATGAAGTTTTCAGGTTGCTTCTGTTTGTTATTGTTTGCTTTTTTTTTCATTGTTTCTTATCTGTTAATTTTTTTTTTTTTTTTTTTTTTTTTTTTGATCATAGTCTTACTGGCAAAAGGCTTTGGTATTTTTGTCATGGGGAATATATTTCATTACGTGATTTAGGAAGAGGAGCTTGTTTTCATTCATTGCATATGGATTGCTTTTTTTCTAAATGTTTTGCTGTTGTCAGTTAATGACCAATTCTTTTTTCTGTTGCAGGGAAGATCATCATACCACCCAGAAAGGAGAAATCAGTTTTTTGAAAAAAAAAAGGAGTGATCATGTGGATACTGGACGTGAACAACCTGGCGATCTGCGCCATCGTGACAGTAGCCATGCAGTTCATCTTCTTCCTGATCGCCTGCAGCTGCAAGTTTGACAAAGTCACCGACTTTGCTGGAGGCACCAACTTTGTCGTTCTGGCCGTTCTCACTTTTGCGCTAGCGAACGTGAGTTAATTATAAATGGTGCTTAGTACTGTGAAATATTGTGTCATTTGTTTGTTTGTTTTTGCTCTTTCATCTTCCATTCCATTCCATACCATTACTCTTACGCTGTTTATGTCAGCTCTGCCGTATAGAGCTATACCCAGTTTTGTTCCATTACATAGTGCCACCTGACCATAGTGAGAAATCAGTGCCAGGCTCTCCCAAGGACACCACCTGAGAAGATGCTGCACTGTGGCTGAAGCACAGAGGTGGAGTCTGCTGGTGCCCAAAATGCACAGGGCATCATCACCTACTAAGCCTCCTACTGATGTTACCATTTGCTGAGTCACAGAGCAGCATGAGGGGTTATCTTTTGCCTGAGGCTTCCACCATATCCTTTGATGAACTTCCTGATACTGATGATGAACATCACCAGGATGGTTGCTGTATATTTCATTTTCCTGATCACCTGCAGCTGCAAGTTTGGCAAAGTGGCTGATTTAGCTTCCAACAGTACCTTTAAATGTTCTGGCAAGTCTTACTTTTGGTCGGGAAAATCTGAGTTAATCATGTAAGAAGGGGCATACTGTTTGTGAAGTTTGTTTGTAGTATGGCAACTCTTACTTTTGTGTGGGAAAATCTGAGATGATCATGTAAGGAAAGGGGCATACTGTTTGTGAAGTTTGTAGTGTGGCAGCTCTTACTTTTGTTTGGGAAAATCTGAGTTAATCATGTAAGGAAGGGGCATACTGTTTGTGAAGTTTGTTTGTAGTAGTATGGCAACTCTTACTTTTGTTTGAGAAAATCTGAGATGATCATCTAAGGAAAGGGGCATACTGTTTGTGAAGTTTGTTTGTAGTATGGCAACTCTTACTTTTGTTGGGAAAATCTGAGTTAATCATGTAAGGAAAGGGGCATACTGTTTGTGAAGTTTGTTTGTAGCATGGCTTTATGTTAACATTGTGGATTAAATACAATTTGTTGAGATGACACTGAAAATAGGTGTCACTTTGTGTGTGTGTGTGTGTGTGTGTGTGTGTGTGTGTGTGTGTGTGTGCGTCGTGCATGCAGTGTGCGTGCGTGCATGTATGCATGCGTGCGTGCGTGTGTGTGTGTGTTGATATTGAAAATAGAACAGGAAGTCTTAGTCTGTTTTTTTTTTTTTTTCGTTTTATGTTTTTTTTTGATTTTTTTTTCGTGGATGAGCGTGTTGCTGTTTACATTAATTCATTGTGGTGTACATTGTTGTGGGGTCTTTTTTTTTCTCACTTTGTTATGTTACATTTGTTGCTGAAGTCAAAAAGTTAGAAGAGCCACCTACCTTATCAGATTTACATTGTACATTGCTGGTTGCAGACATTCAGTTTCCGTCAGATCCTGATAACAGTCTGTGTGATTGTGTGGGGCTTGAGGCTGTCGGGGGTACTTGCTGTACCGCATCATCAAAATTGGGGAAGACAGTCGCTTCGATGACAAGCGGGAAAACTGCCTCAAGTTTGCCGCATTTTGGATTTTTCAGGTGATCTTTCTGTTTTTTTTTGCTTTGGTTTGGTTTGGGTTTTTTTTATGGTCGTTTTCCTTTCTCATTTTCTTTATCCTCTGCTTCCTCACTCTCTGCCTCATCTTCTGTTGATCTGTGTCGGTCTGTGAGGTAGGGTTTTATCAGGCTTTCAGTAAGTTTAAATACTCAAGTGCTATATCAAGTTTGGCAACTGATCTTATTTGAGAGTAGGCGAAGTGATTGATTCTGGAAGTTGGTAGCTGGCTTGTCTGTGGCATTAAGTTTTTTGTGTTGTTAACGGCGTGTAGTTTTTGTACTGTGGTGCTAGCATGGTGTGTGTGTGTGTGTGTGTGTGTGTGTGTGTGTGTGTGTTTGATAATTGTACAGAAAGTGGGGAGGAAAAGGGAGGTGGACAAAAGAACTGAAAAAAAGATAACATAAGTTAATGCAAACACTGAGAACTATGGAAGTTGAATATAGTTTGTGAAGAGAGAGAGAGAGAGAGAGAGAGAGAGAGAGAGAAATGACTGAATACACAACAGCAGGGGACAAAAGAGAAATATAAAAACCCTACCCCACCCCCCCACCCCCCAGGAAAACAATCAAAAGAAAGAAAAGGAAATATTTGATTCTCCAGAAGATGAAATGACTCATTCATGCTGTGATGGACAGGAGGTGCTTTATGTTTCCAGGCTGTTTGGGTGTTTACCGTCAGCTTGCCAGTTATTTTCATCAATGCTGAGTCCAGTGCTGATCGTGCCAAGTCGTTTCACCCCACAAGATGGAGTCGGCATTTTCCTGTTTGCGGTTGGGCTTTTGTCTGAAACTGTGGCAGACATTCAGAAGTTTAACTTCCGGAATGACCCTGCCAACAAGGGGAAATGGTGCGACAAAGGTAACATGCGTTTGAAAGTTCCTTTCTCTCAAGTGTTTGATAGTGTGGGTTTTGTAAGTGTAATGTGTTGAGATTATGTTCTTTGAGTTTTATTGGTATTTCCATTAATGTGATGCATATATATAGAGTTTTTGAGCATGTTTATGATATAAAGCAGTGTTAGATTGTGTCAAACGGTACCATTGGCGACATGTTTTTTGTTAAGCGAACTGTGAAGACTGATAGTTTGCTAGCTTTGTTTGCTTGTTTTTGTGAGGAGAATTGACATTGGTTTAATTTGATGAGGATAGTTGAGATAAATTCAGACTTGGTCTTTCGGCAGCAATTTGGAGCATGCACATACTATTTGCAGTGCATTCACATAGTTTAGACTGAGAGGACAGTCTCCTCATGGAGAAAGGAGCTCGACAACAGGGCTGTGCGTTCTCCTTCAGCTGCTGTTTCAAGACAGGGATTGTTGTGGCATCAGCGGCACCAAAGATCCCCACCTTGTAAATTGTCACCAAAAGGTGATGCAGTTTTGCCAGTCTTACTGGTCTCATGTGTGGAACTCCCGAAGGAACTCCCAGCACATATGTCGTGAACTGGAGCACTCAAGATCTCAACAACCAGTGCAAGAATATTTTCAGTTGTAAACATAGAAAAGGGCTGATATATTTTGTGAACAATCTGTGGAAACCGGTGTTGCTGTTTTAATGTTTGAGATTCGACCTCATGTCCAATCTTATGTTCTGTCTCTGTGGCACTGCCCCCATGCTGCTCATTCTGGCTGCTCGACCATGGCCACACCTTGGCTTGTCACACCATAGTTCAGCACCAACAAACCACAGGGAGCAGTCAGTGCCATGTTGTCATTAAGCAGTCCAACAGAGAAGGCACTGCCAACTCACTTCAGTGGTGCTCAGTGGTGTGGTTTCTGATCTAATATATAAATAATACGTAAGACACCACCTCCTAACCATGAGATTACTTAGTAATGGGGCAAGCTTGAGTCAGCGTCCTCCATTCAGAGGGTGCCGCTAAGATTGATCAGTGCAGTCTCTATGAACATGTCGACACCGCTGAACTTGACATGAACTCACCGAGGATGTAGATGTGGTGAGAAAATTTTTAAAATTAGGTCAGCATGGATGCAGGGTGTCTCCTTCCGTGTGGTGTTTCTTGGGCAAACATGGAACCTGGCAGAGCCCAACACTGTCCAGGCTGGATTGCCTAGTTGGTTGACAGGTAGCACTGCGTTTACCTGGTTATCAGCAGCAGAAGAGAACTTCTGACTTCATTGTTTCTTTGATAAACATCAGGTATGCTGATCATATCATCAATCAACAAGTACGTCGGACTATTAGGCAGCATATAGGACCATCTGAAGATCTACTGACGTCAGTCAGGAAAAAAAAATTATGTTGATAACACCATGTAATGAAATCCAGTGGCCTCGCTAAAATGATCCTCCAGGGAACTGTTGAAGGAGGGAGACAGAGGGGAAGATTGGCAAAACGATGGAGTGACAATATTACAGAGTGGACCCAGAAAAAGACTGGCAGAGGTACAAGCCTTGGCACACAGCGGACAGAACTGGAGGATCCTGGTTAACTGTTTATCACTGTGGTGCCCCACAGACTCCCCATGGAGTTAAAGGTGAAGTGGGGTAAGGCAAATGTAATGTTGCTGATAGCCCAGCCGACCACAAAGGGCCATATCCGGGCTGTCACTGCGTCGAAGTCAACTCACCAGTCATTTATTCACACAACCCTTTAAAATACATCTTCTAAAAACACACCTGAAAATATTGTTAAAAAATCTTTCCACTGTAAAATATCAGATCCGAAGAAAAATGTTGCTCTCTTTCAAAAATTCAAAGATGGCATCAGGTGGAACAGATCTGAACAGGGTTTTCATGGAATCAGCTGTAAAATGTTTAAGTCTCACATCATGCGAGGAGAGGAAGAAGAAAAAGAGAAGAGAGCAAGATAAGAACGGCTTCAGAATTCTTTTTTCTTTATGCCCATTGATGATGATGAGGAGGAAGATGATGCTATGATGATCCATTCTAATCTGAGACTGCATGAAAGGGCTGTACTCTATGCCTATTTGCATTACATATCCTGGTATCAGCTGGGCGCTGCAGATGCAGACTCATGCAGCAATGGTCAGGACATTGGAGCAAACTCACAGAAACGCATCCATTCAGTGGATGAAACTGGCTGTGTGGTTCCAGTCTACCTGGCTCCATAGCAAACCTCAACTCTGGGTAGCCTGCTTTGAAAACCTCCACAAGTACATTACTGTGATGGGTACCGAACACATTACCTCCCCCAGCCAGGAAATCATGACAATGACCACCGCACCACAGCGGCTGGTTGTGTTGTGAATTATTGTGAATGAAATGTTAAAATCAGTATTACATGATTATTGAATTGATTTGCAACTTTCTCATCTGTTGGTAGGGGGGTGATGATGATGATGATGATGATGATGTATCATCAAATCCAGTCAGATGTACATTGTTAATTTCCTGTACATCTGTTGCAGGATTGTGGAAGGTGTCTCGCCATCCCAATTACTTTGGCGAGATCTTGGTCTGGATCGGCGTCTTCATTATTAGCACCAGCATCCTGAGAGATGGACAGTGGGCAGCAGTGCTCTCCCCTCTCTTCACCATGAGCATACTTCTCTCTTCTTGTCCGGCATTCCTCTGTGGAGAAGAAAGCTGACGAGCGATATAGAAAGTGAGTGCAACATACAAACAATAAGACATACGCACAAACTTGGTTTAAAAGTGTCATAGATTACTTTGTTGTAACACATGAGCACTAACACATGCACACAAACTTGGTTTGAAAGTGTCATAGATTGCTAACCAATTCAGACACAAACTGGACTGCTCAGTGATAATTCTCTGTGCAATGATTGTTTCTCCATGACATTTTCTCAATGACTGTGATGATTGTTCTGGGCCATAAATTATCTCTGTCTAAATCACTGACCACAATTAGTTCTGTAAGTTCTTTATTGTCAGACATGATTGTTCAGTCATAGCAATGGACAAAAATTAATTTCTTAGAAAAGATTGTGAAAAATTTTTTTTTTTTTAAGTTTTCAAGGATCAGCAGGAAAAAAAAAAAAACGATTCTGCTCAGAAATGTCCCTTCACCAGATGCTTATTTATATTCATGGCAGAAATGTTAAAACATTGGTTTAAAAGCCCGATTCCTGCTCAGTTATGGGTTGACCACATAGTTTCTAGCTAAAGACAGAGTTTCAGGTTCATCATCAAGGTGTCACTGCGTGCAGATTTTGTCCATAACCGCTGCACCACATCTGCTACACTACAAGATCTACAGCTGATGAATGAAACAATGACTGAGATGAAAGGGTTTAATTCCAAAGTGAAACGACTGCAGGCGGAAATCTAAACAAATCTTAAATAAATGTCAGCGAACCACCCAGAGAAACGTGGACAAACGAGTCACAAGACAACACACAACGCGTTTCGACCTCTTAGGTCTTCCTCAGGTGAAACAAAGACGTTAATTTGTTCATCTTTGTTTGACCTGAGGAAGACCTAAGAGGTCAAAACGCATTGTGTGTTGTCTTGTGACTCGTTTGTCCACGTTTCTCTGGGCGGTTCGCTGACATTTATTTAAGATTTGAAAGGGTTTAAGTCGAAGCTTTCATGCATATATGGCTAAGCTGATGTTTGACCTGCGCATTAGCCCCGAGTTCTGATCAGACCTTGGGTATCTGCCTAACATTTGCACCTCTATTATAATTGTATGTATGTGTTTGTGCAAGTGAAATGTGTGTGTGTGTGTGTGTGTGTGTGTGTGTGTGTGTGTGTGTGTGTTAATGTGAGTGGGCTCATGTGTAATCAAGAACAGTTCAGATTGTTTTTTAAAGTAATCCATCTGTATATGCTTTCAGGTCTTGCCTTGGAGTGATTGAGAAATGAGAGTTGATGATTATTGTTTTTTCCCTTGCCAGTTTACATGTTAGAAACTTATTTGCATTAATTTTATAAACCCTACCTGTCCCTATCCAAGTTTACATATAAGCAGGCATAGTATCAGAAAGTATGTGTGTGTATGTGCATGTGCATTCATGTATGCATGCATGTGTGTGCTTATGTATGTGTGCGCATATGCATGTGTATGTCTGAGTATGTGTGTGTGTGTGAGAGAGAGAGAGAGAGAAGAGAGAGAGAGAGGCATACATACATGTATACAAACAGAAGCGCAGAGAGACAAAGAACAAGAGTGTGTTATTAAAAGTGTCACAAACGTGCCAGTGTCATCACCTTCAAGTCTTCTATTTTTTTTCAATAAACATTCAAGTAATTTCTGTTCCTTGTTTTTCCCCTCTTATCCAGGAACGAGCTGTACCTGGTGTACAAGAAGCGCACCAGTCCCCTCATTGTTCTGCCCCCCTTGCTACGGCGTCCTGCCCGCCTTCCTCCTCAAGTGTCTCTGCTGCTGTGAGTTCCCCCTGTACAATTACTTGGACGAGGAGAAACAGACCATCGCCCACAGCCCCATCACTGAGCAGCCCACTTCAGCCACCAGCCCCCCACCTGACCCCTCTGCCTCCGTGTGATTGGCTGGCTGAATACGTTTGCAAATGGATCTTCTGAGATTAGGATCTGCTTTGAAGCAGGAGGTCTTCTCTGACTGATCGAATATCGTAGTTGAACAATTTGGATCTAATCAGGGAATTTGGATGCATGTTGTGAAGGGAAGATAATTGTCAATATGAAAGTTGAAGAGTGGAAGGCTGAGGTGAGTGAAGAGAGTGAGTTATATTTCTGTACTTATGTCGATCGTGAAACGTGTGGTCAGTTGAATTCTTCCTTCTAATTTGAAGGAGACCTGTGTCTCAGAGGGTATTTTGAACAAGGCTGTTTTGTATACAAGTGTTTTTAGTGTTTTTGAATTAATGTCAGACCTGCACTTGGTTTGATTACATAAAGCAGGAAATTTTTTCAAGACAACTTCATCTACATACAAGGTGTGAAAGGGGTGACAACAGCTAGACTGACTGTGATGGCAAGTGGGTTTTTTTTTTTTTTGTTAGTTATTGTTATGCTGATGTTCTCACATGAGTATGTAAGTGATTTTAGGAGTGTGTTGTGTTGTCTCTGCCAGCTGTCATATTCTCTTTTCTAGCAGTTGAAAAGGCACAACAGAGAGGGCATGTGTCTGTGTGTACGCATGTGTACTCTGAGTGCGTACTGATAACATGTGTGCTGTATGTGTGTGAATCCTGGTGTAGGTTTTGTACCACACAATCTTATAACTATGATCTTGTGTATGTTTCCATATTTAAGTGCTTGCATGCGTGCGGGAGTTTCTCTATCGATCAATTGTACAGGTTTGTATAGACCAGTTCTGAATGACTATTGCCTGAATTGAAGATTAATATGATTTGGTGTTTTTTCAACAGTGTGAAAAATACATTCCACCATCTTATTTCCCAGCCGTATAGAATACTTCAGCTGAACTTTTTTGTTGTTGTTGTTTGTTTATGTCTGTGTGTTTTTCATACTTTCTTAGTTTGTACATGTTTTTGAATTGGCTGAATTAGGCTTTTGCTATTTTCTTTTATTTAATACATTATTAAAGAATGTTATAGATGTTATGCACAACTAGTAAAAGAAGAATCTCTGCCCAAAAACCAACACACAGCCCCCTTTCCCAGTAAGAGCCAGCGTACTTTCTTTTTTCTTTCACAGTCATGATCATGTTATGTTTCATTTAATCTTTCCTTAATACTGTATCCATCTATGCATTTTTTTCTTTACCCTATGCATATAAGATTTTGTAAGATTGCATGTTGCCTGTTCATGTGATTCCATAGCATGTTTAGATTCGCTAAAAGCATGTTTGTCTACACAGATTGTTAAAGTGTGGTGTATCTGCACTGACGTCTGTGCTCTACTAGGCTGGTAACTGATTTCATTTAGGTAAGGGACTTGACTTTATGGACTGTTCCCATGTACTTTATGGACTGTTCCCATGTACTAGTGACCATTCTGAAGCCTGAAAGTTAAAGCTGTGGCAGAAATGACTTTATTTTTTATTGACAGGGGAGAGTCAGTGGAGGGCAAGCCTTGTTTAAATGATATCTTGCTTATTTTTTCAAACAAGTTTTACTTCCTGATCGATCAAAAGCTTTATCTTTTCCATTCAAAGTTCATGCATGATATTTTAAAACAATTTTTAGTTTTCTGATCAAAAGCTTTATCTTTTCCAATCAAAGTTCTCTGCTTAAATCAAACATTTTTAACTTATTCGAACTGCCAACACTCTTTTTTATCTTTTTATTTCTCTTTTTCCCCTCTTGGTAGGTGAATTTTCTGTCGTCAGTCTGGTAAACATGAGGAAGAAAATAACCTCAGTTCTTTTATTTTTCTCTCTCTCTTTCTTTTTTTTTTTTTTTTTTTTTTTTTTTTTTGCAAGAAGTATGTTTTCTATCCAGATAATACGTGAGCGATCAGATGGTATGATGGTGAATTTGTGTTCTTTTTTTTTTTTTTCCTAATTCTTTTCATAATGGCTGCTATGTAGTGTTCTGTGACTGCTTGTAGGCTTTCAGGCTGTACTCATGAATTTTTCCAGAGCAGGCAATCGGCCATGTATAGTTATTACATAAATGGCTATCTCAGTTCATGCAAAATATTTGGAACGGTAAATGGACAGCAGGAACAGTAATGTCATTATATTGGTCATAATTAAAGTCATTTGAATGCCATAATTTATGATTCTTTATTAGAATAAGAATTAACAAATGAAACTCTTCTGATTTTTTCAGTCTTCTGACAAACAGACAGCATGCATGTGAGGAGGGACAAAAATCAGTACAAGCAATGCCCGTACATGATATAGTGGTAAAAAGGGGGTAAAAATGAAGAACATGTTTTACCCTGAACGGATGTAAAATATTTAAGTTTCAACTACAGGTATGAATTGATAACTGGGTTTTTGTGCTCTATGGAAACTGGTTGAACGAAAAAATGGGTAGGTGAGGGTAGATAGTGATCATCTTGTCATGTCGGCTTTCGCATATCTCACGCCATTTGTTACAGTTCTGATGCATGTCTTGTGCTTGGTTTGATCAGCACTAGTATTGGTTGATATAAGCAAAGTTCTCTTGTTCCCTGAAAAGTGCCCCAAGAGGACTTCACTATATTTTTTCTTTTTTTTTTTTTTTTACCTGCCCTTTTCTTCGTACAACTTTGGATGCATGAAAAGTTCAGATTTGAGACCCCCTCCCTCCGTGTATGTTTTTTTTGTCTTTGCCTGTTATCCCTTTCTCCTCCTCTTTGAGGTGAATGGGTGGCTTTATATTGTTGACAGGACAGTGCACAAATACATGGATCCTTTTCTGTATTGCTATTCTCTTTTGGCAGCAGATTCACATATGGTGAAGTCCGCATTTTTGATGGAAAGATGGAGAGGGCTGGCTTTTGTAGACCAAAAGATACTTCTCTTTCCCTTTTCACTGTGGGTGAATAGACAGGGTTAAGTGTGAACACTGTCTTTTTCTTTTTCTTTAATTGGTGAACACTCTTTCTTTTGTTTATATGATATTCTTTTAATTGGAAAAGCTGTTACCATGGTAGTCTCAGGTATTATATTCTTGATTTCTTTTTGGTCACCAATGCTGAATGCAAGTAAAACACCAAAGTTTCATCAGATCAAAACTGTAGTGATTGATTTTGTGTGTGTGTGATAGTTTGTAGCAGTGTTGATGCTTTAATTGTGTTGATTGTGATGTTGTGACACTGTGGTTGACGTTGCACCAGGATGTGGAGCCAGTCAGAGTTCTTGCAGAAGGGGTTCTGTAAAGTGCATTCATGATCCTGCTTGATATTCTATACTATAGATTGTTTCTGATCAGTTCAGCATAAAGCTATTCCGTGGAAACCCCTATAGACAGTTTCAAGCCATGTTTTGCAATGAGTTTTATGAGGCTTTCACTTTTTGCATTGATGCATGTATCTTTTTCCCTGAAAATTTGATAAGTACACTATATGCTATTATGAAGAATCTTTTTCAATAGATGCAGGTTAGTAGTTTGATTCTCTCTATCTCTTAATCAGCTGCTTGTTTTCTTTTGTTTTCATCTTTGTTTTTTGTTTTTGCATCACATGAAATGCATAATGGTTCAGTATAACAAATGCAATGAAAAGACCGGGAGAACATGAAAAGGAAGGAAAAAAAAAAAAGAATGAAAGAGAGGTGCAAAAAAAAATATGGGAGGGAACAGTATTCCCGATGTTGTTCAGAATGGGTGTATTATTGAAGGCGGGGGACTGGACTGGATGTAGTGTATGTTTGGAGGTGTGTACCTGCTAGAGTCACCAACAACTCTGAACTTGATGAGAGTTGACCTTTCCTGTCATTAAATGTCTTAATCATCCCCAGGACAATATCTACACCCATTATATCCGGCTAATACTGCTTTGCAAGTGATAGCTCCTTACAGCTGTAATCTTAAACCCCTAAAAACTAGGTCTTTTTTTTTTTTTTTTTAGGAGGAATCTTTATTTGGAGGTAAATCTGATACAGACAATGACTGGCAATGACTCAGAATGAAGAAAATGAAGTTTCGAAGTGAGAGAGTCTTCATGTGGGGGAAGCTTGCTGCAGGGAAATTTTATTGTGCTACAATCCATGTCATGACTATATCTATGTGGATTTAGCTCTTGGTGTTGTTGTCTCTGTCATGAACTCTTTAAAGCCCAAATACCTCTGCACTTTGCCCATGTGGATTTGATTTTGAATTGTACACTGACACACTTTTTTTTGTTGTTGTTTTGAAGAGTGAGCAAAAACCTGTCGAGAAGCACATGACAGCTTGTATCTTTATGTTTATTCTGGATTGCTTGTAGCAACCTGATCAACAGAAGGTTCAGTTGGAACCTGGAGGCCATCTTCATGTGGATGCATGGGATTCTGGGCTTGTGCAGGACATTGTCTTGATTCAACTCAGCAGGAATGTCATCCACCCTCCCCTTGTTTCCACCTTTACCCCTTCCTGCTCCCCTCACCATGCCCCCCCCCTTCCTCCCCCCACCCCTACCATCCCCTACCATCCCCCCTCCACACCCGCCTCATTCCTCCCCTCTCCCATCCACCTCAATCCCCCCACCCCCACCTCCACCCTTCGCACCCACTGCACTCCCCTCCCTCCTCATCACACACGGACACAAAATTTACAATGTCATCTTTTCAGGAGAAAAACTTTTCAAGTTTTATTACAATGGGTTTGCAGTATGAATTGAAATCAGAAAGTTCTTTTAAAAAAAAAAAAAAAAAACGGGAGGGTTGGGGGGTTATGCACATGGTTTTCTACCTCTATTCCCTCTCCTTTTCCCCTCCCTCCTCTTCCCCAAACCTTCCTTTTTTTTTTTTTTTTTTTTTTTTTTTTTTTTTTTTTGTAAACCCATTTGGTTTCTTGGTACAGCATAAAGGTTCAAGTATCTGGCACACAATAATCTCAGTGAGAAAAATCAAGTTTTGATCTTCGTCCGTCTTGTCAACAGCTGAAACCAGAGGATGGATGTGGTGAAACCGACACTGAAAGGTGTACATTTTGTGAAACTGGAAAAGATTCAGTCCTGTGGTGCTTATGGTTCTGCATGCTTTCTCAATTCTTTTAGAGGGAACTAGAAAAACAACTGAAGGGAAAAGGTGAAAAAATGTTCAAAATATAAAATGAGCTTGTTTCACTTGATAACACCATAAAACATATGAATCTGTAATCTGATTGTTGTTTTTACTAAATGTTTTATCTATAAGTGTGTAATGGACATAAACGAACTTTGTAAGATAATGTTGCTTATAGCCCAGCCGACTTCAAAGGGCCACATCAGGGCTGACGAACTTTGTAAAAACATTTTTTTAGCTGAATTGAGAAACTAAAAAAATATGTGCACTCTTCATAAATGCTTTTTTCAGGCATTTTTGCGAAATATCTATCTGTATAAACAATTGTCAGAGACAGATTATAATGTGTAAAAGTTCATCCCTTATGTACATGAAAATGTTGTATTATTTGAGATCTATTGCTTCAAACAAGCTTTTGCAACTGCGCCTTGTTCTCTTCTTCTAGTCCAGAATGTTGTGATTTCACATGTACCTCACGTTTATGAAAGACCTCTTCTACAAGTCGATGCTATTTGTTTTAATCTGATATATATATTTCTATACTTGTTGAGATTTGCCCTATTCGTAAACATTTTTCCCCTTGAGTCTTACGTAATCTTGCAAAGTATATATTTCTCTTTGCATGAGCAAAGGAATAAAGAGCGAGAGAGAGAAAAGTGAGTGTGAAAAAAGGGATAATTTTGTCAGGATTTATTTTCTGGATGCGACATTTTTATGCACTATTTCTCACAAAGTATGAAGAGGACTATTACAGTCTTCAAGAAAGAAGAAAATGAAACATACAAAGTAAGTAAAAACCGTTTCGTTTGTCAGGTTCTTTCTTTGATAGGGATGGATTATATCAGTCTGAAGATCACAGCAATATCCCCCCCCCGGAATCCACCTCTGCTAGAAGACTCTGAAATGGATAAAGGAGGTGATGAAAATTAGAACAGAAATGGCTGCAGAGGTTCGTTGTTTCCTTCTTTGCATTCTTTTAAGTATATTGTGACTACTGATCAGATTAGTACTGTCGACGCTTTCTTCTTCTTGTTTTGTTCCTGTTCTCAGGAATATTGTTGTTGTTGAAAAATATCTCTTGTGCCAGTCATGGTGCAACTCTGGATAATTTCAAGTGGCATTGTTACAAACAGAAAGTCACGTGGTGTTGTAGTCTTGCTTTCATCACACTTGTCAGTCATTCAGGTGCTTGCTTGAAATTGTGCCATGTTATTTGTCTGTCCACTTCATTATCCGCCATTTTTGCATGTAATTGATTGGTTGATGGATATATCGATACTCTGATTGAAACTCAATTTCATTCAACTTTCCTTATGGGAGCAAAAACTACCCACTTGTTTACTGTTTATAATTTTCATATAACTGTATATGTTCATTCTGTAGGATTGGGGGTTTTTTTTTTGCTTGCATACACACACACACACACACACACACACACACACACACACACACACACGCACACACACAAACACATATGGGGGTAGGTGGGGGGGGGGGGGGGGGGGGTATGTGTGTGTGTGTGATTTGTTCATGTTTCATTTGAAAAATGTGTTTAACAGCTACAGTTACAGGACAAAATGGTTTCCATACATAACACTAATACAAGAATAATGTTAATAATGCATAGAATACAATTCCCTTTGTTTTGCATGTTGTCCGCGACCTTGGGAATCTAATGGAACAATATGACTGAAATATGATTATGTAACGTATTTTTCTCTAAATGTCATGATGTATCTATGAAGACACTATGTGACATGTTACATGACTTTGTTTGATGTTTGTAAATACTGTCGCTGTTGTCCAGTGAAATGCTTTCTTTATGTGTGCCTATTAAAAAAAATTTTTTTTTTTAAAGAAAAAAAATGTGCTTAACAGCTCCTAATTATCATTCAGATTGTGTTTGATTTCATTTTTTGACATGGATGCCAGACTTGGTTGAAATGCCATATGATCGGTTGTCTTTTTTTGTTGTCCGACTGGTATTTATGATGCTGATTTGTATTTATGATACTGATTTGTGTGTTGGCTAGACATATTCTGCTTATGTACATCAGTACTTACTATACATATACTTTTATATTAAAAAAAAAAAAATGCAAAAAAAGAAGAGAGAAGAAGGATGGTTCTTTTTCTCTCATAATAGATGGTGTTACAGTAAAGATGTCAGACATGAATTCTATTATGTTTGTTTTCTGCTGCACAGAGAGAGAGAGACAGAGAGAGTCAGGTATGAACTGTATAGTGTTTGTATATCTGTTGCAGTTGAAGACGGTGATGGAGAATCTTTGTTTCTCCAGAAAAGAAGTTCAATCATCCAAAGACAGAACATACTGACATTTTATTCTGATCTTGACATTTGGCCTCTGTATAAGACTCAACTGGGATATAAGATACCTAATATATTATCAGTAAACAGTCTGAGGAATCACAATAACATAATTCTACAACATATTCTTGCCCAAGTCCATATGAATATGGTATATTCCAAAAATGTAATTGTTACTCATTTTAGAAATGTGGTCATCTCCCATTCAACAGTATTTCACTGTGGGAAGAGAGAGAGAGAGACGAGTGGAAGGTGGGGAGAGAGGGGGATCCGACTTCCGTCATTGCTTCCATTAAGAAATTTCAACACATGCATTGGGAACTTTATAATACACACACACACACACAAACACATGCACACACAGTCACACACACACACACGCTCTCTTTCTCTCTCTTTCTCTCTCTGTCTGTCTGTCTGTCTGTCTCTCTCTCTCTCTCTCTCTCTGCGTGCGAGCGTGCGTGTATGTGTGTGTGTCAAAATTATGTACATTTTACTGTCTGTTTTTATATATGCTAATCTTGTATGTTGTAGTACATTTACATATGTTCCCCTAGCCCACCTCATTTGATGTTCATTATGATTCCGTGACCGCTTTGTTTGTTTGCTTGTTTGCTTCTTACATTATTTCATTTCACTGCATGTTGTAGTCCCTACTCAGGGCAACGACTGGATGTAAAAAAGTGCGTCAGTGCTCATCTATTATCCTCGTAAATAAAGAATTTTGTCTTGTCTTGTCTTGTCTCTCTCTCTCTCTTTCTCACACACACACACACAAACACACATACGCATATACACACAGAGGGCAATACATATATCAGAAGACAACAAGGACACATTGCCACAGAACCAATAATGATCATAACATCATTGTTATAAGGTCAATATTATGAACAGTTTTTTTTGATGCGGCAATGGCAAAGCGGATCCCACAAGATAAACAAACTAAATAATTCACAATTCACGTGCATCATACAAAGAACCACCAAAATAAACGAAACACACACACACGTGTGTGTGTGCACCACACACACACACACACACACACTCACTCACTCACTCACACACAACGGCGTAAGTGTGAAAAAGGGAGAAGAAGAATATTGTTGGGGACACAGTGAGCGAGCAGAGACAGAGACAAGGACAACAGGGAGATAAGGAAGATAGAGCGGATAACCAGTTGAAGGCAATTGTATGTACACATGTGTACTTCTGTCTTCATCTGTCCGTGGTAGGGGTGTTTGTGTTTGTGGGGTGTGCTCGGCAGCTGGAGGGTGGTGTCTTTTGCCGATGGGCTCTGCAGTCATGAAATACAGGCTGGTACACCTATGGGGATGCTATTTTAAGGCCGTTATGAGTTGCATCCTGTAGCCATGATTTACCTCTGTTCAGGAGCAGTTATGTCCCTTGATATCTTAAATGGTGTGTCCCTGCGCGTGCCTGTACCCATCGTCAACACAGCGCAGGCCTCCAAGGGTGGTACAGGGCTGCTCAAAAGGCGAGTGAAGACAGTGCTTCTCTGGGTCCTCACCAGCACCTTTGGGGTTTCTTTTTGTTTTCTACACATGTGTATGATTTTCTTCAACTAAAGCACCGGTACCCCTTTCTCCCTGGTGCTATCAAAAAAAAAAAAAAACAAAAACAAAAAAAAAAACTCTGAAAGCACTAAAAAATAAAATAAAATAAAATAAAATAAAGCGTGTGTTCGAGAGCATACGGTGTGTGTGTGTGTGTGTGTGTGTGTGTGTGTGTGTGTGTTGGGGGCGAAGGATGGGGGCAAAAGGGGGAGGGGGTGGGTGGGGAGAACGAATGAAATTGATCATTAAAAAAAAAAGAAATTACGTCGTCTGCAATTCCCGTCTTGAACCGCTCCAGTATAATCATGCTTTACAGATTTAAGGAGATTCAGTCACAAAGGTATTGCAGATCTGCAGGCCAGTCCTTCCTTCTCTGATCTGTAACTGGTCGTGTCCCAATCATCCCCACCCCCAGCCAAACCTCTGCGGTTCTAACCTCCACCACTAACTTTTCCCTTCCCACTTCACACATACGCGCCTCCTCCGATCTCTCTCTCACACACACACACACACACACACACACTCGCACACATACACACACAAACGCGCACGCACACACACACGCACACACACGCACGCGCGCGCGCGCGCGCGCACGCACACACACACACACACACACACGCCACGCACCACACACAACACGCGCGCGCACACACACACACACACACACACACACACACACACACACTTGTGCTGCCCAATTATCTGGACTGCTGTGCGCTGGACCAGTCATTGGCTGGACATCAATTTTCAAAGAACATTGAAACAGCTTTCCAGATTTTTTTTGTCATATATAGCGAACCCCTGGTATAGTATACGCCGGAAATAGTAAACATTGCTTAAGTAAATGTTTTTTCTTGGTCCCGGTCCCAAGCCTTCTTAGTCTCTGTTAATTTTAGCCGGATATAGTAAACATCGGAAATAATAAACATCCTTTATAGTAAACTCATTTTCAAGTCCCTGAAGCTTCCCACCGCCGGCTATAGTAAACTTTTTTTTTATGAGAGTTACTTCCCTTTGACATGCTGTTACAGTGAACTCCGCAAATAGTAGACATCGGTAATAGTAAACAACTGCTCACAGTTAACTGTTTTTTTTGGTCTTGGTCCCAAGTTTTCCCTTTGACAAAACAATGGCGCACAAACGTGTGACTCTATCACTGAAAATAAAAATAGATTTAATCAAACAAGTTGAAGTAAACAACAAGAAGCAAAGCGAGTTAGCCCTAGAGTTTGGAATTTCTAAAGCAACAGTTAGTGTGATTGTGAAAAACAGGGAAAGTTTGAAGGGAAAATTTCAAGGGGGGACTGCAATTCAAAACGCAAACATGACAGACGTGCAACGCCGCCCGAGATTGAGAATGCCCTTTTGGACTGGTTCAAGAAAACAAGAGCGAACAGCATGTCTGTCTCCGGCACTATTTTGAAATCAAAAGCCGCACAGTTTGCCAAAGATCTGGGCTTGACAGAGTGGTGTTGTTCTGAAGGTTGGATCAGGCGCTTCAACATACGCCACAACATTTCCTACAGAAAAGTAAGTGGAGAAAGGAACAGTGTAGATGAATCGATCACAGATCATTGGGGTTAGTGATGCCTTGTTGCCCACTCTCAAAAAAACTATGAGAGAAAAAAAAAAAGATAGCTTCAACACGGATGAAAGTGGGTTATTCTGGCACATGCTGCCAGATCGCACACTTGCGTTTAGAAGAACAAGAAGTGTACACGTGTGTGTCATTTACTCATTGTGTGTGTGTCACCGTGTGTGTGTGTGTGTGTGTGTGTGCGCGCGCGCGCGCGCGCGCGCGCGCGCGCGTGTGTCTCTCTCTCTCTCTCTCTCTCTCTCTCTCTCTCTCGCTCGCTCTCGCTCTCTCATCATTTCACTCTTTTCATTTTCCATTTTTTTTTTTACTGGTAATGTGTGAACTTATTATTTGGTCTGTATTGGGTGTCTGCACTGTGTGAGCGTCTCTCGGTGTATTAGTCATTGTGTGTGTCTTTTTCAGTGTATGTCTGTATGCATGTGCACATTACTATGCGTATATGTAAGCGGTATATATATGTGTTTGCTAAACTTGTGGTGTGTGTGTGTGTGTGTGTGTGTGTGTGTGTGTGTGTGTGTGTGTGTGTGTGTGTGTGTGCGTGCGTGTGTGTGTGTGCACGCGCGCGCGTGTGTGTGCGTGCGTATGTGTGTGTGTGTGTGTGTGTGTGTGTGTGTGTGTGTGTGTGTGTGTGTGTGTGTGTGTTTTTTCTTTTTTTTTCTTTCCTTATTTCTAAGGACGGCCATTTTCATCTTTCTGAACAGAAGTGCGCACCACCCGCAAGTATATGACAGACGGGCACTCAGTGTAGAGGCCAGTCCATTCGGACATTAAATATTAATACGGCTTATCTTCACAGGAGACAGGTGTCGTCTTATAGTTACTGTTTATTGTCACTCTGTTGTCACCTTCATCATTTTCTGTTCATAAATCAGTTTTTTTTTTTAATGTCCCCTCCTCTCCAAAGGTACAGTATGGGTGCCCACATGATGAGATAAACAGTTACACACTCAACCAGTGATCTCCATATCTACTGAGTTTGGTACATTGTACTGATGAGGGTAGATTATTCACTTACTCGAAATGGAAAAAAAAAAAAATCAGGATAACATGCATTAAGTTTGAATTCATGTGAAACATTGTGGGATCTCATCTGCTTATTTCTTGCACTGACAAGCAGCGAGTGTATCATGACAATGATGGCACTCCTATGATGTTACTGACTAGAGAAGTGCAGGGAACAGAACTAGAACTTCTTCTACATTCTCTTTGTTGGCCTGATAAAAGCTTTGATACTGTCAGTAGTGAGAGTTTGTGGGTTATGTAGGCCTACTGGCTAAACTCATTTGTCCACCGAAGTTTATCAGGATCATAATGATCCTTCATATGAAGTCTCACTTAGTAGTGGAGAATGACGTGTCTGACCCCTTCCCAGTGTACGATGGAGTGAAACAAGGACGTGCCCTGGCACTGACTTTGTTTAGCATTATGTTCACCAGAATGGAATTGTTCTCTTTACTCTCCTGTACCAATGCACCCCACTTCAGGTCTGGGAGGCGCTGATTTTCACAGGTCAATGTGCCAGGTGAATGGCTGTCCAAAGGGAAGCGTTTGCGGGACTGGACCAGATGTTTCCGCTGCCATCACAATAAGGACCATGCCAGTGGTTGTAGTGACATGTCAGGTGTTTCAGTGATTCACTGTATCTATAAATGAAACTAATTTACAACCTAACAAGAAAAAAATGTTGTCCCTCTTTTCAGTAAAAGTGTAGTAAGTTATAACAACAACAACCAAAAAGTTCTTTTTAACGATAATCGGTTATAGTAAACTCGTCCCTCAAAAGTTTATTATGCGGCAGTCGGTTATAGTAAACTCAGGCTCCAAAAGTGAATTATAAACGATAATCGGTTATAGTAAACACAGCCACAAGCAGTTTATTATAAACGATGCCACATAGAGTAAACCTCCGGTTATAGTAAACGGGTCGGTGGGTCCCAAGGGGGTTTACTATATCCGGAGTTCACTGTAGGATGTGATTATTGATGGTATTTTAACCAAATCAATTAAGCACGTTTACACTCAAAATTTTAGTAGTATGAAATTTCACATTCATTAAGTGGACTTGCACCCCCCCCCCCCCCCCCCCCCCCACACACACACACACACACACACACACACACACTTCCTTTCTACATCTTTTTTTTTTTTTTGCATTTTCTTTACATTTCTTTCTTTTTTTTTTTTTTTTTCTTTTTTTGTGTTTTATTTTTTGTTTGTTTTTTTTTTTTTTGGGGGGGGGGCAGGTAGTCGTGGAGCCAGCGTGAATAAATGAGCAACCTCCCCACCCCCCTCATCCTCACCCCTTTTCCCACACCATCCCGCTCCTCCGAATTTCGGAGGGCGCCGACCACCGCAGCCACCCTACGACCGTGCCCATGACTGCTTCACCACGGATACGCCTATACATGGTGAAGACATTATCGATGAGGGTCTTGATGAGGTCTGTAGGACTGAAGAGCTATATAACAGGCCGGTTCTGGGGAAGAAGAAAAGAAAATCAAGTGAAGAAGACAACGTCTATCTTTTAAGAGCACAACTAGAGTACCCTTTTGTCAGTTTAAGCGTGAAGCTAATAGACCAAGAGAGCCAAACATTGGATGTGAGGCACACAGGGGGGGCTAACGATCGGGATGTTGACTGTCTGGCATCACAACCGCCCCGTTTCACATCCATGTTCTAGCCTTTTCTCTCGTTGAATTGTTAAGCTCACTGAGGGTGCCGACTGCTTTGGGCGTGCCCACCAATGGCTTCTGCCCCATGAAAAAGGCGGCGTCACTCTCACTGAACGCGAACTCTAGTTTCAGATACCCTCGCAGATTCTCTAACATCGTCTACTCATTTGTTTAAAAAAAAAAAAAAATAAAAAAATTCCAGGATGATCAAGAAGTATGAAGATGATGAAGACGATGCTATGGACTTCCGTTCTGGTCAGACACTATACATGACACGGCTGTACTCGGCGCTCACTCTCACAGTATAATTATCCTGGCATCAGCCAGGCCTGAAAGAGGCAAACACCTTTAAAAAAAAAAAAAAAAAAAAATCTGTGAAACGCTCTCAGGTGCAGGGAGTTATTACTATGGACCCCACGATGTGCTCATACTCTACTCGGGCCTCGAGCTGGCAAGGCTGCAAAATCTGATCAAATTTATTTCCTAACGAGGCTCAGCTCACGACCTCCAAGCCTGCAACGCCGATTAAAACACCAAGGTGGCTGGTGCATTTTTTTTTTCTTTTCTATTTCGTCGTGTTTTTTTTTTTTTTTTTTTTTTGTCCTTGACCACGTGGTCACTGCTCTCTGTAGCAATGATAACCGAGGTAAAAAACCAGCAGCTGCTCAACACCCAGCTCCCATACCACCTGAACAACTGCAGCTGTGTC
>JADBJO010006125.1:117500-120000 GCA_016801955.1 Conus betulinus
ATGGTGGTGGTGGTGGTGGTGGTGGTGTGGTGGTGGTGATGATGATGATGATGATGATGATGATAGATGATGATATTTGTGTACACGTGGTATGTGACGGCTAACTCACACAAAGATATTGGCGGAGTAGGCCGTTTGGGTGATCTTGGATTGGTCGTTCCTTTCTCATAATTATTTGCCCTGTGAAGGAAGGAGAATCGCTGGTAATGTGATCTGCACTGTGGGAAACAGAAAACTGTGAACTGTGGTCGTCTCCTTGGTGAGAGACGATCCTGGCTGAAGTTTGCTTTGGGTTGGTGTCGCACAGACGGTGGTGGTTGTTGATCCTTTACAATACGGCCAGGCGTGTTTGTTCTTCTGCGATCTTGGAAACGCTGAGGACACATAAGATCCTGCAACGAACTTGAGGACGTTCTGTAACACCTCCGCACAAACTTGACAGCTCTGCGCTGTACAGAGCCTCGTGTTACGCTGCTATGACGATTTCTGATTTGATTTCAGTTGATCCATACTGTGCCCAATTTGAGGAAATAAGTGATCGTTCGTTCTTCGTTTTCACTTTCTTGAATGTTGTTTGTCTTGCCTGAAGAAGACCAAAGGGGTCGAAACGCGTCGTGTTTTTGTCTCGTGATTTGTTTCACTGCTTCGTTCGACGGAACAGTAACTCTTCTTTTAAGTCGATTTTAGATCTGTTTTTGCATTCGAGTTTATACCAGAATGCGATCTGTTGGCTGTCTTTTTTTTTTTTTTCGAATGGAGCTGACCATCGGTTCCGTTTAAGAAAGTCTAGGATCTTGTCGGCTTTCATACTAATGTGTTCATTCCAGCTTTAGTTGTTCTTGACCGTGATCACAAAGGTGGAACTGGTGACAGTCTCAGAGTATGTCCATGGACACGGAACAGGTAGTACAGGCGAATCACTCTTCCTTTTAAAGAATTATGCACAGTCTACGTTTTGAAAGACATCCACCCTTCTTTTCTCCCAGACAATAAACTGCTTGAAGTCTTTTAACAGATGAGTTTGGTAGGCTATTTCTTGCAAGGCAATGATCCTTAAATAAAAAATTTAAAAAATTATAAAAAAAACAGAAAAAAAAACACCTGCTGTATGGTCTTTAAGTTAACGGGACAGCGATTTCAGACAAGTTGACGAATCACTGATGCATTGTCAAGAACACAAGAACAAGCTTGGTCCCAAAAGAGAACTTGGTGAGACTTCTGACTTGAAGCACAGAAATTCTGATCACGCTGGATTCACACAACCTCTGCCTTCTTCCTCTCACTGTCTTTCCCAAGCATTTATTTCTATTCCCGAATTCCGCAGCAGTTGAGATGATGTGTTATGGGGCTGTGAGTGGTACGTCTTAACGAAGGCTTTGGCGCAATCCAGCTTAAGAATAGCAGTATGCCGCACTCGTTTCATGCTCTCAAACAGCTCCTCTGTAGACTCAGTCTTTTATTCCAGCAGAGAGTGAGAGAGACAGAGACAGAAACACAGAGAGAGAGAGAGAGAGAGAGAGAGAGAGAGAGAGAGAGAGAGAATCTGTAAAGCCATCCTAAGCCAAGTTTTCAAGTACTCGTGTACTAAATCAAGGAAAGAGTTCTCAAAATGCGTACACTGGACTTCAAGATCAAACGGAACTGAACAAACCTTTGATTATTCCAAGTCGACTCGATTATTAAGTACACCGCTCTCGAAGTTCGGCGTTTATAAACTCGCTTCATTTAAACATCTTGAATATGTATAGAATTGGTTTAATATTGACAAAGCCATTTACTAGGCTAGATATACTGGTCTAGATTTGTAGTATCGTAAATAAGTCACCGTTGAGGATTGACTACGAATGGAATTTGAAGGCTACGAATACCAAAATTCGCTCCGTTCATAATACATCCTCAGGCTGTTTCTCACTAGAAAATAGTGCGGTTCTACTGTTACGAAAATAGTGACAGCCGATCGCTTCTTCTCTCTATAATGTCAACAACTCAAAATGGAGGCCACGCAGCGCCAGTATTTCGGGGACTGTTTCTCCAAAGCTTTAACAGATTGGGAAACTGCACGCCACTGTTTTGCGAGGAATCAAAAAAAAAAAAAAAAAAAAAAAAAAAAAAAAAAAAAAAAAAAAAAAAAAAAAAACACCATCTAGAAAGGTACGTACACGTTTACAGAAGGTGACAGTCCTTTCAAAAATGTGAAATGTTGCGACTTTCAGGGACACACACACACACACACACACACACACACACACACACACACACACACACACACATACACACTGTAAAACTACGGAAAGATTTGAGTAGTTGCTCTTACCTTAACGAATGGGCCCAAGGCCTGCAGAAGCACTACTGGTCACTTTCGACTGTGTTTGTTTTCTGCGAACTTGCTAACTTCAGTGCTATTTTGAGTGTACGCCCCCAAGCCATCCGATATCAGAGGTTAAAAGGGGAAAAAAAAAAAAAGCAAAAGGTAGTTGAGTGGTAGGTTAGTGGAAGGAAA
>JADBJO010006125.1:125000-141906 GCA_016801955.1 Conus betulinus
TCATGCAGTGATACGTGTAGTTGAGGGACATCTGTTGAAAAAACAACAAAAAAAAGTCTCTCCTGTTAAACTTTGTTACATTTAGCTTTGCGTTGACTCAGTTCTCTAAACATTCCTTCAAGTAACCAAGACATAACTTCAAACACACGTACAGAGAACAATGATAATCCGCACACCTTTCAGAAAACAATGCATAGTAAAATATGTTGCTTGACAAGTTGATCAGATATTAAGCGTTTCAAATCGTTCGTTTAAATACTATAAATAAAAGCAGTCATCAACGTGACTCGTTGGCTTACAAAATACATTGATGTGTTTGTTTTTTTGCATTTTCAATAACGGTTTAACACTTATTTACTCCAAATACGTCTTTACAAATAGCATAGTTAATTGCCAAAACAGGAATTGTTTTTTGCTCAGTGACGCACGTCACATTTCGTCGTTTAAATGACGTCAATATTCTTGTTAACAAGAAAAAGGCAGCTCTGCTCCCGCCCCAGCAAGCGGCTAGCCTCCAGCTGCCAGACGACCGATCGCTCCGAATTAAGTTGAACATCATGTCCGCCGTTTAAAAAAAAAAAAAAAAAAAAAAAAAAAAAAAAAAAAAAAGTTTGGTATGCTTAGCGCCATTTTTCCTCGTGTCTCATTTTCGTTTTATGCTTCGCAGTGTCTGACATTTTCAGCCTATAATAAGAAACGTCATTTGAATGAAAGCACCCAGTTCGTACCAGTGAAGCGTTCCGATGTGTGTGTATTGTCATTTATTTGTTATCTGTCAGCCAAGTGTTCCCTTCCCACCTCACGCCACTAACTTTTCAGTGGACTGGAATCTACGTGATCCCCACTCTCACCCTCTCCCACCCGCTCCTGGTTTGTGGTTAGCAAGGCTGGCCAACAGGGTTTCGATGACCGGAGACTGAAATTGATCACACGAGGTGTATAGTTGGTAGAGGGTCTGACCATGCATGTGTACAAACTGACAGCGTCCCGTCAGCTGTTGGTTTGTGCTGTGTGATTATTGTTCTTTCTCCCTCTTTGTCACCTTGTTATAAGTCTTGCATCAGCCTATCGATCTGGAACAATTTCTCTTCTGATTGAATGGCGCTTATGCTGCCTCCCCAAGTCACTACCCACACCCACCCCAAGCCCCATTCGGGTCCGGTTTTACTGGCGTAACACTATTGGAACAATTGTGTAGACTGAGAACGGGTGTCGACCGTGTCGAAGTTCATCGCCTGACTGACCTATACCCTGCACATTTTTCCCGTGTCATTGACATGTCAGATCGTCTTGTCGCGTCTTGTTTGTCTGATTCGTCTCGACTGCAATGTCCACGATCAGTGATAAAATCATGCTCCAGTTCTAAACGTACCACGTTTATTATCATCTCTACTTACCGTTCATGTGTAAACAGATACGCTTATTACTCTATTTCAGCTGCTAATTAGGCCTATGCTATTGCTATACAATTCAAACGCCCACATGCGTTCGTTTTGAATATTCCTGCAAGGTCGGTGTTGTCTCTGTTCGTTTATTGTCATTATTCCTGGTCCACCTCCCTTTCCCTTGATCCACGATCGGTTTATTATGGCACACTACTGGGCGCTGACAACCCACTGTACATAATCCTACTCCTCCGCCCACTGCTATTACTCCTAACGGCACATTACGCCTCATGACTTCACAATACTACTACATGGCTGTTACTACTACTACTACTACTACTATACGGCGCAAATGCGCGCATGACCAAGTGCTACGGTCCAGAATCTTGCCTGCCTCTGTATATATTGTTCTGTTACTCAGCATTGTATTTGAGAGTTATGCGCTGGCGACTCTCCTGCTGGTAATATATATCTCCTTCGTGCCAGTTGATTGTGAACCTTATGAGACTACGTACTACAATTTTATTACTCAGCATTGTATTTGAGAGTTATGCGCTGGCGACTCTCCTGCTGGTAATACATCAGGCCCATTGTCAACGTTCAGATTATTCATTTGTGTCCGATCACTGCCAGCTCCCATCCTCCCCCCCCCCCCCCCCCCCCCCCCCCTTTCGTCAAGGACCATTAATCGTAATATTTGTCAAGTACTTTTGTTTCATTCAGTGTTTTGTTTATGTTTGGATATTAACACGTTTTTTGAGTGTTTCAGGAACTGCTGCTGAATCAACGGACAATTTTTCCTTCTACCTCTGCGGCTTATTTTTGTGTTCGGAGCGACTGCGCGTTCGTCTTTACGCTTACGTACTTTTCGATGTCAGAACGATGTGACTTCTCACATTCGCACGGACCAACTCACAACTTTATCCATACATTTAATTTTTTTCTCGGATTATCTGTTAATTTAATGCGGGTGCACACTGATGAGCAGGTTTTGCAAAACGTATCCATTCAAATATTGTTGGAGCTGCTTTCGGTCTCTTTTGCTCCACATCGTTTATTAGCGTCACGTTACACATCTGGTCGCATTTCGTGTACACAGCGCAAGCGATCATCCTTGTGAATATGCGCATTCATCGTGTTTGTGTCGTGTTAAGGATCCTTATGTTTCGTTGACGTAAACGACGTGTCTGCATGCTTATGTGTCATCCATTTTTCGTTCATCGGATCATGCATGAGTTGTTTCTGTCACCACAAACCATATTCATCTCATTGTCCATGGCCATGGTCATCATCTTCATGTTCATCATTGTTCATCTTCATTCGTCACTGCAGGTGTTGTCTAACATATTCACTGTTGTTTTTTTCTTTTTGTTAAGCAAGTTACTGCTTTGTTCTGTCCGGCTATTAGCCAGGTTCCGATTCATCAATGATGCTGCTGTATGTAAAGAACATGTGAACTCATCGTCCCAGTAACATAAATGACATATTTATTCAAAGAGGAGTTTTTATCATATGCAGTCTATGATTGTTTCGCAGTCTATGATTATTTCGAAGGCCACTTTCAGTTTGTTTTGGAATATCACAGTTTATAAAAAGACATCACCTTAGATAATCACTTAAGCTCTGCCGTGTGTTACCTACTCTGTAAGTAAGATTTGTATTCCTGTTGTGATCAAGTAGAAGACCATATCCGGAGACCATAATCTACCCTTGCTTTTAACTTGTTGGCGGTATATGGTTGAGATATGTATGGGTTTGCAAGCCAAATAGTTCTCTGTTTGTTCATTTAAAAACGCCACTTAAAATACTTCACTTTTTGTCTTTTGTTTTCACTCACTCTGTATGCACAGTTCATGAAGATGCTTACTGATTTATCTGTGTTCGTTTAGTTATGTCAAGGTGTTATTTTGAATTATTTCTAGTCTTGCATGCAATTCTCTTTGATAATATGTTTATTACACCTTTCCCTCACAACATTAAGTGGCATTTCTTTCGTGATCCTTTTGTAATCTCAAACTATTATCGGCTCCAGTGTGATCTCTTCCAGTTCATAAACCAAAGCAGTGGCTCACGCATTCCTTGCAATCTGGTACACGTCTCACAATTCATGGAAGTGTTCGTGAATTTTCCCTTGCATTCCTTCTTGATTGTGTGTTGATTTTCTATTGTGTGTTTTGTTTGGCATCGTCTTTTTTCCAGGTCCGACTCATTGATTTTTTTTATTTGTTTTGTTACTGTTCATTGGTATCAATCGCCGATGATGTGTTCTTTGTCCTTTTTCATTACATTATGTCGGATCGTACGTATGTCGCATTATTTTGCCTTTGCCGTGAATGATTTGCATTTTTCGTGAATGATTGTTTTAAACTCCCTTCATCACTGATGCTTACTATGCCCCTCTCAGTACTGGGATCTTTTTTTAATTTCAGGGCTTACTTATCACTAGTTCTTTGTCTTATTGTGAATGTGGTATGACGTGTTCTGTTTTTTACCGAAGGTTGTATTATTTGCCTTTCTCTTGTATTTTGCAGTTTTGAGTGAGCTACATGTTGGAATTCATATCTCTTTGCCTTGCATGTTTGCATTGACATTATTTTTACGATTTTGTAGCTCATTCCATTATGAATGTACGCTGGCTACATGTGATTGAACTCGGATGGCATGCGATTGCACTTTATAGTTCTCTATCTCTCCATTTGGTCTACCCCCCCCCCCCCTCCCCCATTCCTACGAGATAAAGCATTGCACATACATCAGCTAAATAGCATACCTACTTTGTCACAATATCCGTTGTCTACGTCATATTGCCCAGCTGTGGGTACGTGATCACCGTTTCCGACCAAGGAGGTTGGAAATCATCTGTATACCTCCCGTGTTGAGCACCGGCAAGCATTACGCCAGACTTTCTGCAAAGTGATCACCCTCCCAATGTGGGCAGTCTCCCCACAACGTGATTCCAGGCCATCATGTCTGATGTGGCAGCATTCGCCATCTGACCCTCACCGATGGACAGGCCGTCATTGACTGTGAGGACGACGTGTGTGGTGACATCATAACACCATCTGACCCTCACCAATGGACACGCCGTCACTTCACTGTGAGGACGACGTGTGGTGACTTCATAACGCCGCACGTTCTTCCATCCACGACTGACTTCCGCACCACAATGTTCAATCGACATATCTGCTTACGACATATCTGCTTACAGAGTGACTATGAGCTAGGGATGCTCAAATTTTTAACCATTCCTTTCAACGCTGCACATAAGTTACGCTAAATGGCGTGTGAACTGTTCTAGAAACTGTACCTAATCTGCAACAAAATGTCGATCACACTGTGACTCAAGTGCTGTGCTGTGACACTTTCCCCATATGTGGATGACTCTTGCTTCGAAGTGACAAAAATGAAACGCAGTTACATATTACTGCTTATCCCTCCCAGAGAAAATGGACTCATTGGCGTGTGACAAATGGTGATGCTGGCTACAGCTATGTGCAATGCAGTGTCTATGCAGATTTCAAATAATTTTATGCATGACTAAAGGCGTCTAACATCCCTAACCCCAAACATCCCGATCGTATGCCATTCCTGTACTGAAATATGAAGTCACAACCGTATTTTATAAATAGTCCAGCCCTTCCCTTTCATCTCCAATTATTGCAAAAATGAGGACATTTTTTAAGGGAGGTGGGGGAGCAATTATCACAGAGTGATATACATAGGAGCTACACACACACACACACACACACACACACACACACACACACACACACACACTGAGAGACATTCTGAGCCTCTCCAGTGTCATCCCCTCCTCCCCGAGCAGTTACATCCGGTCATTCTCTACCTACCCAGGATGGACCGAGCCATTGATTGCCTTGATCTATAGCGTGACGCCTGAGAGACATTCTAAGCCCCCCTCCCCCCCCTCCCCCCCCCCCCCCCCCCCTTCCCCGCGGTACATCCGTTCATTACCTACCCGGATACATTGACATGCTAGATCCCCTCTCCTGCTCCCCCCCCCCCACCCCTCACATTGCTACGCCCCTCCCCCTTTCACCCCATCCCTGAGCAGTGGGTCAGAAATGAAAAACCAGACCTCGATAATGTCCAGTGCCTGGCGTTCTCTGACTGTGTCAAAGACGTGCCACGCTACACAGTTATTCAATTCACACTCAGGCAAAAGCTATATAAACCCCCCCCCCAACTTCCCAAAAAAACTCCCCTCCCTGGCATCCTCTAGTGAGTCAAGGTGTTGCTGGGCCTCTCGGCCTTCGGGCCTGGCCACAGTGATCATGGTGTTAAGGTATGTGAGTTCTGTGTTTTTGTGTATCTATTTTTATTAGTCTAGACAGAGAAGGTCTCTATTGGTGTCCTACGTTCATTAACTTACCCAGATACATTGACATGCTGGGAGTTTTTCAATTCACTTCCTCATGCAAACCCACATATTTGCTACGACCTCCACCTTAAATCTAGCACCTTCAGGAATATCCTTCCCTTCAGACCTCGACCTCTGGCCTGGCGTTCTCTAGTGTGTCAAAGGTCACTCCTACACCCTAGCTCAATCTCGAGACACTCAGGCGGGCCTATTAAAACAGTGATATCAAACATAAGGCAAAACTCACCTCCCTGGAATCCTCTGTGTTTTTGTGTATCTGGGCCTCTCGGCCTTCTGGCTGGCCTAGCGAGTGATCAGAAGTGTCTAAGGTTGTGAGTCTCTGTGTTCCTGTGAATAGTTGTTATTGTCTTGCAGTCAGAATCGAGGAATACATTAGTGAAAGTCTTTCATGTTCCTCGAAGGTCTGACTTATGTACAACTTATTTCATTCGAGTCTTTCAGCTTCGGGTTTATTGAAAACTGGTTATTCCTCACTGACCTCGAGCTATCTTCGGTTTGCTCATCTTCTGAACATGAACTAAACTTGCTCATCTCTGTCCTCGAATCTCTGATTCTCTTTCTCTTCTCTCTCTCTCTCTCTCTCTCTCCTCTCTCTCTCTCTCTCTCTCTCTCTCTCGATAACGAGTACATATAGAATCTTAGTCATTAGTCAGTTGCAGTGTCGATATATTAACATCCCACAATTTACTTTAGTAGATCCCCAACATCCCCAAATCTTCTAGTAACATCCGCTAATACATCAGAGCTCAATTCCTTTTTGTATAATAGTTCTACGACCCACACGCACAACATCCGTTTCGTGCGATACGTAGGTCAGACATCCACTGAGTCGTGGCCACGAGACCCTCTTCTTCTATTGTCTCATCTTTGTTGTTAATTCATTTATCATCAGCAGCAAGTGCAGTGTTGGACACAAGAAAGTGTTGATGAATTACAGGCTTGTTTTGAATGTACAGATTGGAATTTGTTTTTGAATTCTAGTTTTGACATTAACGAAGCCACCGATGTTATTTCCAGCTACATTTTTCTTTCTGTGAACACATGATTGTACCTACTAAAACTATCAAAATATTTCCAACAACAAACCTTGGGTTACAAAATCTCTGAAAATAACTCTAAATGAGAAAAAAAGAGCTTTTCAATCAGGCAATAAAAGCGATCGTAAGGTTGTACAAAAGAAACTGCAAACGGAGATTGAAGAATCAAAGAGAGCTTACAAGAGAAAAGTTGAAAACATGTTCCAGAATGGAAATATGCGAGATGCATGGAAAGGAATAAAGGTTTTATCAGGTTCAGGAAAATGTTCAAACCAAAATATTAGTAACAAAAAAACAGCAAAAGAACAGAAGCAATTTGCAGAAAAGCTGAACGATTTTTACTGTAGATTTGATGATAAAGATTTTAGTAAAGAATTAAAGGAAGTGAAGGAAGAACTCCAAAGCAATGTTAAAAACGATGTTGATGGAAGTGATTCTGTTGTGATTGAGGGAAATGATGTTCAGTTTTTTTTCAAACGTTTAAATGTGAGAAAGGCAATGGGCCCTGATAATATCTGTGGAAAATTGTTGAAGGTGTGTGCTTCTCAGCTCTCCTATGTTTACAGTCGTTTGTTTACCTGGTCACTTAGAGAATGTATAATTCCTGTTTTATGGAAAAATGCCACTGTATGTCCTGTTCCCAAAAAAACGCACCCAAGCTGTTTAAATGATTACCGACCAGTTGCCCTCACATCTGTTGCAATGAAATGTCTGAAAGAATTGTCCTCGGTTATGTTTTTAAAAGATACTACACAGTACCAAGACCCGTTTCAGTTCGCATACCAACAGAACAGATCAACAGATGATGCCACACTCACACTTCTCCATCATGCTTTTTCACACCTCGAAAAACCTGCCTCCTTTGTACGCATTCTCTTTATTGATTTCTCATCAGCATTCAACACCATACAACCACATCTGATGGCAAAGAAACTCATTAACATAAATGTGGGTAACAAGCTCATTCTTTGGATAATTGATTTTCTTACACAGAGGACACAGTCTGTTCGATATCAAAGTGTTTGTTTCGTCTTCCAGAGTCATTTCAACTGGCGCACCCCAGGTACTGTTTTATCACCAGTGCTTTTTACTCTGTACACAAATGATTGTTCAGGAAGTGATTCAACTTTGTACATTAAATATTCAGATGACTCAGCACTTGTGGATCTTTCCAACTCTGATTCTGTTTACTTCAAGGAGGTTCAAAGATTTGTTGACTGGTGCGATCATAACTATCTTGATCTGAATGTAACAAAAACGAAAGAAATGTTGATTGATTTTAGAAAGAATCCAAAAGCTGTACCACCACTTTTTATCAAAGGTGCTGAAGTAGAACGTGTTGAATCATACAAATATTTAGGAACTTTTATAGATAATAAGCTGAATTTTAAATCCCATGTTGAGTATGTCCACAAAAAAAATGTCAAACCAGATTATATTGTCTTCGCAAGCTGCGATCATTTCATGTGAATACTGACATTCTTCGGACATTTATTCATGCTTCTTGGAATCTGTTCTAACTTTCTCATTTATGTGTTGGTATGGTGGGTTGACTGTGAAGAGCAGAAATGTGCTTGAGAAAGTGGTGAACGTGGGAGGAAAAATCGTTGGTGAGAGACAAAAAAGTCTGAGTGAGCTATACAGGTGCCGTGTTGTTTGTAAAGCGAAGAAGATTACGTGTGACCAGACCCACGTTCTTGCAAATCAGTATGACCTTCTTCAGTCAGGACGAAGATATCGATCGGTTAAATGCAGAAGTGTCAGATTTAAACAAAGTTTTATTCCCCTGTCCATTGATTTCATGAAGCTTATCCTGGGCTGGAGTTTGCTGTGGGCTGAATTGCGAAGACTGGGACTAAACTGTCGAGTTTGAGCCACTTACCGGATGCGTCTCTGACAGCAAGCTGTCAAAAAATAATAATGATAAATAAATAAATAAATAAATAAATGAATAAAAGAAAAAACAAAGACAGAGAAAACAAAATCCTGACCAACACTGCAGGTGTCCCTATCTCTCGAGCCCGGCTAACGCCAGGCTGTATAATGAAAGTCATCGTCGAGTACAACTTTGCCATGCAGTCTCAGACTGGAATCAGAATCCCATATAATTATAATCTTCCATCATCCTCATCCTCATGGATCAGCATTCAACAACAACAACAAAAAAATTTAAAAAAATAAATAAACAAATAAAAGGGAGCGGCTTAGTGGGGTGGTGTCTGCATATGTTGGATCAGATCAGGCGCCAGTGAAAGTAACTCGGCCGCAGTGCAGTGTCTCCTCTGGTGGGTCGCATTATGATGACCTTGACAATGACTGCTCCCTGAAGATTGCCGGTGTCGGGGCTGCGGCGGGACGACCCGGGGGGGTGTGGCTGCGGACGGGAAGCCGGAATGAACGGCGTGTGGGGTTGTTTATGTCACTGGAGTGACACACAGACGATGAGATAGCAGAAAAAAGAAGAAAGGGAAAAAAAGGAAAAAAGAAGAAGGAAAGAAAGAGAGACAGACAGACAGACAGACAGACAAAAAGAAGAAAAAGAAGAAAAGAAAGAAAAAAAAGAAATATTAATTTTGATGGCATCCCGCATGACATTCTTGAACAGATGAGGATCAAAAGATATATCCAGAATCCGTTCAACGAGATCAAGCAAACAAATCTGGCATCGATTTTAAGCAAAAAAAAATTGGTAGAAAGATTAAATAGGGCCTAAAAACCAAGCAGTTTAGGTGCAGGTCAGCTGTATGGGTCAAGGTCAGGGGGCAGATCCAATTAGCTCCTTTCGTCTTTGACGGGGGACTGCGGTTTTCCGAGCACCCTCCTCTACAGTTCATTTTGTCAGCAAGTTTGCGCAATAACTATTGAACCGGTTTGAATGATTAGGAGAAAGATGAAGAACAAGAAACACACGAAGGTGCTGGGGAGGACCCAGAGAAGCACTGTCTCCACCTGCCTTTAGAGCAGTCCTGTACCACCCTTGGAGGCCTGCGCTGTGTTGACGATGGGCACAGGCACGCGCAGGACACTCCATTAAGATATCAAGGGACATAACTGCTCCTGAACAGAGGTAAATCAGACTACAGGATGCAACTCATAACAGCCTTAAAGTAGCATCTCCATGGGTGTACCAGCCCGTATTTCATGACTGCGGAGCCCACCGGCGAAAAACACCACCCTCCAGCTATCAAGCACACCCCACAGACCCCAACAACCCTGCCCATAACCGTAACCCAGAGACGAAATTATTGACTTTGATGTGGATCCGTTGTAACAGATCCGGACTAAAAGGCAGATCCAGAATGCATTTGTTTGGCATCTTTTTTAAAACAAATTTTGTGCTGAGCTTTGAACGCTGTAAAATTACTGTTTACGAATTGGTAACTATGTATCAAGTAATGCCTTTTCGTAGAATCGTAAAACTCGTTCTTGTATAAGTGCTGACTTTTCTTGTTTTCTCTGTACCGTTACGCTGGAAAAAGGATACAAGAAATAATTACTTCAGTCGTTAATTCCTCTTGCACGTAATGATGATGATGATGATAATAATGATAATAATAATAATGATAACGATGATGACAATAATAATAATGATGATGATAATAATAATAATGATGATAATGTTTTCGCTCATGAACTGATAGGCACACAAAAATTAAACAAAACAACAACAACAACAAAAAGAAAAACAAAACAAAACAAAATAAATAAAAAAAAAAAGAACGAAAAAGAAAGAAGAAAGAAAGAAAGAAAGGAAGGAAGTTTCATGTCTACTAATAATTCTTTGTCTTTTCCCCCAGTGCAGTAAACACGCCGTTTCTTTAACGTACAGACCAGAATGAAGAGTACAGAGCGGTCCAGAATTTCCAATCCGTATCCGTCGCTGTGAGATGTACTTTTAAAAGGTCAACGGAACTTAATCTGCTTTATCTTTCACCCAGTTTTGACGTCAACGGTTGAGAAGGTGTGTGTGTGTGTGTGTGTGTGTGTGTGTGCGCGCGCGCGCGCGCGCACGCGCGCGCGAGCGTGCGTGTGCGTGTGTGTGTGTATGTGTTGACCTTTTAGTTTAATATAATACTCTCTGGCTAGCTGGCTGGCTGGCTGTCTCTCTCTCTCTCTCTCTCTCTCTCTCTCTCAATAAGCTCAATGAAAAGAGCTGCTGAAAAGAAATACTTTAGCGAATTAATCGCTTCTAAATCTAACACTAAATCTATATGGAAAGCAGTAAATCAACTATCAGGAAAAAACAAAGCATCTTCAAACACTCAAACTACAAACCTATCAAACGACGAATTGAACAATCACTTCTCAACAGTTTCCGATTCGGTTGTCAAGGAAGACTACACTCATCAGAATGATTTGCTGTTACTTAAAGATTTTTGTGCGTTGAAAAATGTAAAATCTGTTCTTAAGTTTAAATTCATAAGTGTGCATGAAGTATACCATGAATTATGTTCCTTAAGTCAGTCTAAATCTCGCGGATTGGATGATTTGGACAATCAAATACTTTAAAACGGCAGCACCGATCATTGCAGAACATTTAACCTATATTTATAATTTGTGTATTGAAAAATGTCATTTTCCTCAAGCTTTTAAGGATGCCAAGGTAATTCCTCTCTTTAAATCTGGTGACCCAAATGATGCTTCAAACTACAGGCCCATATCAATTTTATCTGTTCTATCTAAACCATTAGAAAAGCATTTAAAGAAAATGATTCAGTCCCACTTTGATGAATATATTTGTTTCATCCAAACCAAAGTGGTTTCAGAAAAAATCATTCTTGTCACACTGCACTCTCAAATCTAGTAGAACAATGGCACACAAATATTAATAATGACCTTGTTTACTGGGGCAGTTTTTGTTGACTTTGCTAAGGCATTTGATACCATTGACCACTCTCCTTATAAAAAAAACTGAAATTGTATTGTTTATCACAAAATGCAATAAATCTTATTTCATCCTTTCTAACCAACAGACAACAATTAGTTTTCCAGGATTGTAAAAAGTCATCTTTTCAATCTGTAAACTATGGTGTCCCCCAAGGGTCAGTCCTAGGACCAGTTTTATTTTCTGTTTATATAAACGATCTTCCGTTAAATGTCTCATCTGACTGTGAACTATTTGCAGATGATAGTACAATGCATAACAAAAACAAAAACACAGACTCAGTGCTTGCAGATTTACAAAACGACCTTACAAAACTGGAAACATGGAGTAAACTAAATCATATGGCTCTACATCCTAAGAAATCTAAGTTAATGATAATTACTACTAGACAAAAACGCCAAAACTTCAAAACTGACTTAAGCAAATAAAAATAAACGACAGTGTTATAGAAGAGGTTGACTCTCACAAACTGCTTGGTCTGACAATTGACAACAATCTTTCCTGGTCAGTACACATTTCTGCACTCACGCGTAAACTTTCTAAGAAATTATTTCAGTTTAACAGAATAAAACACTTTCTCGATCAACACACTAGAAAATTATTTTTCCATGCATATTTACAACCAGATTTCGACTATGCATCTACAATATGGGATATGGCTAGTAAAAAATGTCTTAAACCCTTAGAAAGCATTTACAGGCGTTCTATCAAACTTATACTTCTAAAATCATCTTCCCTACTAATTCATGACTACAAAACATTACATATTCTTCCGTTTCAATTGAGATGTCAATTCAATAAAGCAGTATTTTTCTACAAAATAGTTAATGGACTTGCTCCATCATATCTCTACGAAAAACTCCGAAAGACTAAACTACGAGACAAAGAGAGAATACAACTTCCCCGTCCTAGAACTGATCTGTATATGACTTCTCTTATATATTCAGGAGGTAACAATGGAACGAAATCCCTGATGGCATTAAAACAAAGAATTCCTTGGCATCATTCAAAAGCTGCTATCAAGATTACTTATTCAAGCTATTATAATTATAATTCCAGTGTTTATTGTTCATGTAAATGGCATATTTTTGCAATGCATTCAAATTACCCAGATGATGACCTCTCTTCTCTCTCTCTCTCTCTCTCTCTCTCTCTCTCTCTCTCTCAGTTGTACTTATATACTGCTCTTGTCTGGTTTTTGTTTAATTTGTGACGTGGTTTTGTTTTGTTTTTGAGGACCTGATGAAAAAAAGTAGTATTGAAATGCTTATTCAGTTATCCTCATTAAAGATTTCAGATTCAGATTCAGATTCAGATTCTCTCTCTCTCGTGTACGCACGCAAGCACGTATGCATAAACACACACACATACTCATGCCCGAGCCCGCACACACGTGTGCGTGCATGCGTGCAAACTCTAAACGCATATTTGCTCAGACGCGCGCGCGCGGGCGCGCACGCACACACGCACGCACGCACGCACACACACACACACACACACACACACACACACACACACACACACACACACACACACAATATGGATAGATAGATACAATATGTTTTTTGTCTATAGTCTGTCTGTTTATGTGCCTGTCTGCCACGTTTTTTCATCTGATCTGCTCTGAATTGCCACTGTGATTCATCAATACAATGGACAGATGGAGAGCAGATGAAGAGCAAATTTCATTCAAACTGGACAGTCTCATCATTTATACGTGACAAAAAAAAAGAAGAAAGAAAGAAAAGGAACCATATTGAAGCGAAGCGATGTGGGAATTCGAAGCGGGTCGCGTATGCATACACACATCGTACCACGTTTGCTGTCATACAGCGAAGTAGTCAGACAGGGGGCGGTGGGAGGAGAGACGTTTGGGGGGGCAATGTCACCTTTCCAGGAGAACTGTTTTCCTGGAGAACAATACCAACAAAGCAGTTCCTGCCCCTACCACTGAAACCGTCCACAACACACAAAGAAAATGAGCAGAGAAGAGGACTGACATTGACCTCTGACCTCTGCCTTGGCTTAAAGCTGTGTCAGGCCAATTGACATAGGCTAGAACACCAAGGCTTCATCAAAATGTTGTTATGTTCTGCATAGTTATGCGGGGATTGTCTTCAGTTGTGACAAGCTCCTTGTCGGAGTGTGGCTGCCCATGTGGCGGGGTAATCAACAACGGTCACACACGTCATTTTCTCATCCCCAACTGATGCATTTGTACCATAGTGTTTAAGTACTTCGGCTGTTTGGATGATCCAGGGCTCCCTGTTTTTTTTTTGTTTGTTTTTTTTGTTTTTCCAAACAGGTATGGTAAGTCAGTCTGGTCAAAGAGTACAAAGAAGAGTTGGAAGTTACAACAGGATTACTAATGTTTTGATAAACTGCACTAACACTGTGGGGGTAAAAAAAAAGTACACACACACACACACACACACACACACACACACACACACACACACACACACACACATATGTATATGTTAATATATGTTAATGTCTCTCTCTCTCTCTCTCTCTCTCTCTCTCTCTCTCTCTCTCTGTCTGTGTGTGTGTGTGTGTGTGTGTGTGTGTGTGTGTGTGTGTGTGTGTGTGTGTCCCGCTACGCAGTCTAGAACTAAAACCAAACCTGGTAGTGCCGAAAAAAATTGGGATTTCGGTCGAGCCACAGACCCTAGTAATCAAGGTAACTGTCATTTGTGAACACATCACAGTGCTAGACTCACAGCAGATAGCGTCTTAGGTACGTTGTGTTGGTAAACTTCAGGCTCCATTGCTTAACTACAAGTGTAAGGTCCTCTACAAACATTAGCTAACAGACTTCGTCAACTTTTATTCTTATGTACGGTGTAGTCTGACAGAAATATATTTCTGATGCTGACTCACTCTTTTCCAAGACTACTCAATATTTGTATCGGGAGCAAAAGGTTGCTTCTCAAAGAAAATATTCATGAGGAGTGAATATTACGAATAAAAAATGTGTTGTTCTCTTGTCGAAAATTTCACAAATGAAGCTGAACTTGTGTTTTAAAAATACATGGAGTTCTGTTTTGTTACTGACTTACATCGTGTTGGTTTGTTCAAGTATATTCCGTTTCATAATTCGACATTTTAGAACATAAAGTGATGCGTTTTGGGCATGAACACTCTGGATCGGTATATACTCGATCTCCAAAGCTCATAAGATTATTTTTTTTCCGTTGTTAAGTTGTGATTTTATTTCATGGACAACAGGTCATAATTACACCATAAATGATGAGGGTAATATGTTTTTATTAAATTGCCATATTAATGCATCTTCATTCCATAGACGATCACGCGTATGTTCACTAGTATGTTTGGAAACTGGGTATGGAAACATCCACTGACAGTTTATAACTATGCAAAGCATGAAGAGAATTACAGAACACCCGGCGATAAAAGGAAGGAAACAGTCGTCCAATTAAAACGACTTTCCCAAAAAATGTAAAGGAATACCTGTTAACACTTAAAAAATATTTTTATGCTAAGAAACAGCCTACGTACCTGAAACTAGATAACGTACAAAAACTTCATATGTTAGCATGCAAAACTTCTGGACGTTCATGTCAGAATCCCTAACAAAATGGCTTTAAGGTGATGAAAGTGATTCTTCTCTTTGGGTGAATTCTATTTCTGGTGTAGGATACTGGTTAGACTTATCACAAATGAACAAAGAAAGACTGCCATTCAAGGTTTAGCAGATGTTGCTTGAATTAGACACAGGCTTGAAAGGAATGATGGCTGCCCAAAAACCAGAAAATGCTAAGTGTGATAGGTTTTAATTTAGTTCGGCTATAACAAGGTGTTTTGAGCTGTAAGAACAGTTTGTTTAATGTCTTTTTTTAAAAATCTGGTTCGAACAGGAACTTGTCGATTATTTCAAATCCAAGAATGGTCCTGTACGCTTAGAAATCGTGACATGTATGAAATCTATAGCTCAGTTGAAACAGTCTTTGAAAGGGCGGAAAGATATGAATGAGATTGATACTTGCAGCTTTAGAGTTGCCGTCTCTCAAATACGATTGAATGTACCTGCGCTTGATAGAAACGTATACCTGTGCAGTGATCCTAATCAAACGAACATGTGTCCCTTCCGCCAGCCGATGGTTCAAAATGGAAGTCGCTTCGTTTTGGTTGTTCCATGTTTTCGATCTTCGGCTGATGATCCCGAGCCTTCAATCAAAAACTCCGTTACATCACATGTTGATCAGACGCACAATCCCCCTAAATATAGTTTTCATTCAATCAATAAAAGAAAGAAAGTACACATGTTAAAACAGGTAGGCTGAATTCTCAGATGAAATAGACATTTCGTATCTACAGACTCCTGGTATCCGGTGTGTGAATAGGGAGATCTTGGACAGTATGATGTCTTATGTATTCCGCTTTTTTTTTTTTTCCCGAGCGACAGTTCGAACCTCAAAACATCTAGAGTCAGTTCTAGTCGCAAAGTGAGACGACTGCAGGCGTCTCGAATCAGCTGATCTATTTATTGGCTCTATCCCCTCATCTCTCCACAGCCTGTTTTTGTATTGTGACCCAAGGCCAGGGTTCAATTAACCATTTCTGAGTTCTAAGTTTTTTTTTTTCTGTCTGTCTGTCTGTCACACACACACACGCACAACACACACACACACACACACACACACACACACACAACACACACACACACAAGCATAACTATCTAGAGCTTTACTTCTATCGGAAAACTCTCTCTGTGTTTGTCTGTCTCTCTGTGCGTGTGTGTGTGTCTCTCTCTGCATGTATGTATCTCTCTCTCTCTCTCTCTCTCGTCTCTCGATCTCTCTCTCTCTCTCTCTCTCTCTCCTCTCTCCGCCCCCCCCCCCCCCCCCCCCCACACACACACACATACACAACGCACGCACGCACGCACGCACGCATGCACGCACGCGCGCGCGTGCACACACACACAAGTATAACTATCAAGACCTTTTCTTCTCTCTCTCTCTCTCTCTCTCGTCTCTCTCTCTCTCTCTCTCTCTCTCTCTCATCTCGACCTACGGATTTAATTTCGAGATTACTTCGCCGCCGCATCAGTTGCCCTCGGAAACCTGCTAGCTAGATGAGGGTTCTATTTGTGGCTCGGACAACATACGTAAATGTGTTTGGTAGACATGCGTCGGATCATCAAAATCACGTTTCGTAGACGAACTGCTTG
>JADBJO010006126.1:17641-22641 GCA_016801955.1 Conus betulinus
CTGCCCTGGTGCTATCGATACGTGATGAATTCACTGTTGACTTCATTCTGTTCTTCCGTTTCTCCTTCGTCTTTTCTTTTAAGAGAGAGAGAGAGAGAGGAGAGCCTTTTCGGACATGGGGGTAAAGGGTAAACACACCTCAAATGAAATTGAACATACCAGGCATTTACACAAACACATTCGCACACGGCGTGCAAGACGCACAAACTCTCACGTACATGCATCCTCCCCACTCCACCTAACATCCCCACCCGTCACACGCCTCCTCTCTCTCATCCATCCACCCCTCCCTCCCTCCCTCCCCCTCCTTCCCTCCCACCTGAAAACATGCACAAAACATATATAGTTTAGGTTAGGGTCATTTTGTAACTAATAATTAATCGTTACTGGTGAATTATTTGATCATTTCCATTTTCTTTTTTCTTATTTGCATTGAGAGAGCAATGAACCTCGCTAATTCTTTTAAATTATTTTCATTGTTGTCAGAAAGGACGTTTACTACTACCGCATTTTGGCTGGGGGCACCAGAGAACGATTTCAGTTTGGAACAGTTTTTTCCGATTATCTTCATAAGCAGTGCACTGAAAGAGGAAGTGAACTTCATCTTCCAGTCCATTTTCACATGATGGACAAATGACATCTTCCTGAATATTAGCAAAATTCATGTACCACCTTTTGTGATTTTTTTAAAAACACCGACTCTTAAACGAAAGGTAGCGAGATTTTTTCTGTGCCAATTATTTGTAACACACATGATAAATACTTTTCTGGTTGGAATAAATCTTTAAATTATTATACCATCTATACTTATCATTACTCTCTATTTCGGAGTGCCAAATTTGCATATTATTTGAGATTAATCTGTCCTTAAATTCACTAATAAAACTAGCCTGGCATCCAATGCCTTGGCACAGCCATACAATACCAAACCCATTCTCTGACAAAAGTTTGTGTACATTAGATTCGTATGCTTGGTGTTGCAATAGAGACATTTCGTATGCTTGTCTACATAGTCTGGACATAATTTGAGAAGTCTAAGCCAGTACCTGACACATTTTACGGATGTTCTAATAGATAATGGATATCGCCCAGTTTCTCTCCATATACTTGCTTATTAGAAGCATGGAGGGGAACATTCAGAAATCTTTTAATGGCATAAGTATGCACTGTTTCAATTTGTTTACGTTCGTCCTCCAAGCCCCCATACCTCTGCAGCATATGTCAAGATGGTTCAATTTGTGAATCCAACAATTTCCAAAATAGGCTTGGATCGGTTGTTCTTAATCTTTTCAGAGTCTTTAAGATTTCCATAACACCTTTTTCTACCTTTCCTACAAGTCTCAGACAAAGCAGCAGTAATACTCAGTTTTGTTGTGAAGATCATTCCCAGATATTTATATGAGTTAGTTACGTTGACATTTTCATTCCCATAAACCCACCTTTCATGACTTGCTAAGTGACCACCCTTTCTAAACCACCATTACATTCGTTTTTTCAGGTTAACCGTTAAACACAATCGATCTGCTTCTCTTTTTAGGCAGTTAAGCTGATTCTGCAGCCCAACCACTGAATCAGACAATAAAACACAACATCGTCAGCAAATAACAACAAAAATATTTCTGCAGCACCAGGAATAAGCTGGATACCATGCTTTCCTGCTCCAGACAGATCAATAGCTAATTCATTTATAAACAATGAAAATAACTGAGGGCTTAGTAAGCATCCTTGTTTCACCCCTCTGGGACAATCAAAATAATCAGTGTAACAACATTTGTCACGCACACAAATCATCACATTGTCATAGATACCTCTTAAAGCATTATAAAGTTTATCTTTAATCCCATTCTTTCTTAAAACCCCCCACAAAATGTTTCTATTTACAAAATCAAAAGCTTTTTTAAAGTCTACAAAGGCAACATAGAGTTTAGTATGCTTTACTAAAAACTTACTGACAATTGCGTATAATGTGAAAATGTGATCTATAGTACTATATCCCGCCCTAAAACCCGCTTGTTCTTCAACTATCTTTTGTTCTTGTTCTGCCCATACAGTGAGTTTTTTTTATTCAGTATATGAGTATAAACTTTGCTTAAAACACTTGTTAGGGCTATACCGCGATAGTTATCAGTTATAAGTCTCCTTTTTATGTAAAGGTGCAGTGATGGACTTAGACCATTCAGTGGGAAAAACACCTAGATCAAATATCTTATTGAAATAAACAACAAGGAAGTCCACAACAGAAACATCTGCATTTTTTAGCATTTCACTAACAATTTTATCAGGTCCTGCACTTTTCCCTGCTTTGAGATTGCCAATACTGGCAAGAACCTCTTGCATGGAAATGGCGTCGTTGAACAAAGTTACAGTTGTTTCTTCCTCACTTTCCTCCATGATGTTTATGTCTTCATGATTTAACCTAAGATCCGTTTCATTAAAGAGATTGAAAAAATGCTGGTACCATTGTTCACTAGTTATATTATTGTAAACAGCACACTTTCTATTGACTGATCTGATGGTTTGCCAAAACAACTTAGAATCATGAGTTGATTGTTTCAGTTCCATTAACCTTACTTGATCAAATTCATACGTAAAGGAAAGAAAAGAATACAAACACCTGTTGTTAAGAAAGAGAGAGAGAGAGAGCGAGAGCGAGAGAGAGAGAGAGCTAATCAAAACCTTTTTTTTCGATCAGTTCCTGTCTTGTCAACTTTCTCGTAAATCAATTTTATTGACAGTTGATCAATATATTTCAAAGGTAGTTATTCGCGCGCGTGTGTGTGTATGTTAGTGTGTGTGTGTGTGTGTGTGTGTGTGTGTGTGTGTGTGTGTGTGTGTGTGTGTGTGTTAGAGAGAGAGAGAGAGAGAGAGAGAGAGAGAGGAGAGTATATAGCCGGAGATGTATATGAGCCAGTGACAAACGTCATGGTGGCATACCTTTGTGTGTTTGATTGGAGAAATGAACTATCCAAAACATCTCCCCCCCCCCCCCCCCTTTTGTTTGGGTATTTTTGTTGCTTGTATCTTCGCACTTGCTTGTATCTTAAAGAGATAATTGCCACAATATCAGGGAGATACACTGGATCGTGTCGATAAAACTGATTTTAATTTGATTTGAAAAAAAAAAAAAGCCGCCGAAATCGGCCATGCCGAAATGGGACATCCGCCGGTATACCGCAAACAACATGTCCCTACAGCCCTTGCAGAATCGTAACGAAAACTTGAACACATGAAATGATAAAACTACATTTTCGTCAACGTTTTTGTCCTGAAACCACATTCACTTGCTCTTTAGTGAAGTCTGAGTCGAATCCAAAAGAATACTTGGTCGTATGTGGATCGTCATGTCCCGGAGACATGCCCTTTTAAACATCTCGCTACTGCTTTCTGTTTTACTGGGTCCGATCCAACGTTTCGTATTTTTCAAACCGAGGTGTGTCATTGACACAGTAAATCCACTGATTTAGCGGTTTGGTCAGCATATTTTTCAAAAAACAGAACAAATTTACCGTGCACTGGGCTCATGTCCGATCGACATCACCGACCTTTTGGGAATAAAAATATACCGCACTGCTCGTTTCAGCCATTTGCAATTTGTATCCGTTCGCCAGGTCACGTGTTCTTCAACGGACACGAAACCAGGAGCAGACGATGTCAGAAAGGCGAAGAATCAGTAAACGTTTATTCATAGCCACACCAATGTTTACCTCGACACAACTGACTCTTAGAATCACACATGCGCAAAATATAATGAAAAACATTTCTGACTGGCCTCGTGATGAACGCTAACTGCCTTTAAGATATGTGCGAAACAATGCTGAACAAGTGCCAACCGTTACGTAGGCGGCTTCGTTTCCCATCACTTTATTTGAATTTCCGTCAATTCCGCTGTTACTATCGTCCCCACTGAGGAAAATGCCAGAAAAAATCACATCTGACACTTACGTTTTACGTGTAAGGAAGTAAAACCGATCACAAGCGATACAAATTAGGTTTTGGTTGTTCTTATGCTTCATGACGCTGCGGACCGTGATAGACGGGGCGTCTCAATGGTCAGTTACTTCAGTATTGTAAACTCACAGTCAGTTGTGAATATTTTCCTAAAGTTCTAGCATGGTGTTGTTCAAAATTTATCATTTCACAACAGATGTATCATATAATGCATAAAGTTGAGTGAAAAGTAAGAGTTTGATGTAAGTTAACTGCTATTACTGTTAGAATGACAGATCAAGTGTAAAAACACAGTTTAATTTTGAAATGATTCAAGGCATTCTGTGTTGTTTTCATTATCATTATCTTTTTAAAATATCTCATTCAACTGAAACTCCTGGAGTAATATTTCAGTCCATCCATAAGCCACTCCCACTCCCACCACAGAAACACACACACACACACACACACACACACACACACACACACACACGCACGCACGCACGCACACGCACACACACACACACACACACACACACACACACACATCCTAATTTAATGTCCCGTCACACAAATTGGTGATTGAAGACATTTTGAAATGGCCTTTTTTTTAATTGAGATGTCAACATAAGAGAGAGAGAGAGAGAGAGAGAGAGAGACAGAGACAGAGAGAGAGAGAGAGACAGCGACAGAGAGACAAAGAGAGAGGGAAGGAAGAAGGAGGTAGAGAAAAACAGAGAGAGAGAGGCAGAGACACAGAGAGAGAGAGAGAGAGAGAGAGAGAGAGAGAGATCACTAGTGTAATAAAGGAAATGAAGAGAATCTGCAAAGGGGGGTGGAAAGAGAATTAATGTTATAAGGAGAAAGCAGAAAAGAAAACAAAAAAGTGTAATAAAAGAAATGGAAGGAATCCGCAAAGTGGGATGGGAAGAGAATTAAATGTTATAAGGAGAAAGCAGAAAAGAAACAAAAATATGGCCTAACTGGATAATCTGTAGCGCTTAAAGATAAAACAAACAAACAAACAAAAGTAACGATTTATTATGCTGAATGATATATTCGATCAATAACTT
>JADBJO010006126.1:27641-40141 GCA_016801955.1 Conus betulinus
TATGGGGAACTTAATCAGACGTTATTGAGGAGGTAAGAGCTTTGTGGAGGGGGGGGGGTGGTGGTGAGGTGGGGTGTGGGGGGCATTACTGCAGTCATGTATTGAATAGGTTCGTTTATGGGGAACTTAATCAGACGTTATTGAGGATGTAAGAGCTTTGTGGAGGGGGGGGGGGGGGGGGATTACTGAAGTCATGTATTGAATAGGTTCGTTTATGGGGAGCTAAATCAGACGTTATTGAGGAGGTAAGAGTTTGATGGAGAGGGAGGGGGTGAGGTGGGGGGGGAGGGGGGGGGGGGCATTACTGCAAAGTCATGTATTGAATAGGTTCGTTTATGGGGAGCTTAATCAGACGTTGTTGAGCAGGTAAGAGCTTTATGGAGTGTGTGTGTGTGTGTGTGTGTGGGGGGGGGGGGGTGCATTACTGCAGTCATGTGTTGAATAGGTTCGTTAATGGGAAACTTAATCAGACGTTATTGAGGAGGTAAGAGTTTGATGGAGAGGGAGGGGGCAATACTGCAGTCATGTGTTGAATAGGGTTCGTTTATGGGGAAACTTAATCAGACGTTATTGAGGAGGTAAGAGCTTTGTGGAGGGGGGAGGGGGGGGGAGGTGGGGTGTGGGGGGCATTACTGCAGTCATGTATTGAATAGGTTCGTTTATGGGGAACTTAATCAGACGTTATTGAGGAGGTAAGAGCTTTGGAGGGGGGGGGGGGGGGGATTACTGAAGTCATGTATTGAATAGGTTCGTTTATGGGGAGCTAAATCAGACGTTATTGGGGAGGTAAGAGTTTGATGGAGAGGGGAGGGGGGGTGAGGTGGGGGGAGGGGGGCATTACTGCAGTCGTGTATTGAATAGGTTCGTTATGGGGAGCTTAATCAGACGTTGTTGAGCAGGTAAGAGCTTTATGGAGTGTGTGTGTGTGTGTGTGGGGGGGGGGGGGGGGCATTACTGCAGTCATGTGTTGAATAGGTTCGTTAATGGGAAGCTTAATCAGACGTTATTGAGGAGGTAAGAGTTTGATGGAGAGGGAGGTGGCAATACTGCAGTCATGTATTGAATAGGTTCGTTAATGGGAAGCTTAATCAGACGTTATTGAGGAGGTAAGTAAGTTTGATGGAGAGGGAGGGGGCAATACTGCAGTCATGTATTGAATAGGTTCGTTAATGGGAAGCTTAATCAGACGTTATTGAGGAGGTAAGAGTTTGATGGAGGGGGGAGGGGGCATTACTGCAGTCTGTGTTGAATAGGTTCGTTTATGGAGAACTTTAATCAGACGTTATTGAGGAGGTAAGAGTTTGATGGAGAGGGAGGGGGCAATACTGCAGTCATGTATTGAATAGGTTCGTTTATGGGGAGCTAAATCATACGTTATTGAGGAGGTAAGAGTTTGATGGAGAGGGAGGGGGCAATACTGAAGTCATGTATTGAATAGGTTCATTTATGGGGAACCTCATCAGACGTTATTGAGGAGGTAAGAATTTGATGGAGAGGGGGAGGGGGCAATACTGCAGTCATGTATTGAATAGGTTCGTTCATGGGGAGCTTAATCAGACGTTATTGAGGAGGTAAGAACTCTATGGAGAGGGGGAGAGGGGGCAATACTGCAGTCATGTATGAATAGGTTCGTTTATGGGGAACTTTATCAGACGTTATTGAGGAGGTAAGAGTTGGATGGAGGGGGGAGGGGGCAATACTGAATTCATGTATTGAATAGGTTCGTTTATGGGGAACTTAATCAGACGTTATTGAGGAGGTAAGAGTTTGATGGAGAGGGAGGGGGGCAATACTGAAGTCATGTATTGAATAGGTTCGTTTATGGGGAACTTAATCAGACGTTATTGAGGAGGTAAGAAAGAGATTGATGGAGAGGGAGGGGGCAATACTGCAGTCATGTGTTGAATAGGTTCGTTTATGGGGAACTTCATCAGACGTTATTGAGGAGGTAAGAGTTTGATGGAGAGGGGGGAGGGGGCAATACTGCAGTCATGTATTGAATAGGTTCGTTCATGGGGAACTTCATCAGACGTTATTGAGGAGGTAGGAGTTTGACCTGTAGCATTGAATGTCATCCCATGGCACAACACAGTCGTTGGATCTAAGAACAGGTGTGTGTGTGTGTGTGTGTGTGTGTGTGTGTGTGTGTGTGTGTGTGTGTGCGCGCGCGCGTGCGCGCGTACGCGCGCGTATGTGTGTGTTTGTGTGTATGTGTGTGTGTGCATGAATGCGTGCGTGCGTGCGTACGCGTGCGTGCGTGCGTGCGTGTGTGTGTGTGTGTGTGTGTGTGTGTGTGTGTGTGTGTGTGTGTGTGTGTGTGTGCGCGCGCGCGCGCGCGCTCTTTCCTCAAATACTTCCAGCTCTTCGCTTCCTATGTGTTGGTCGCCCCCATCCAGCAAAACATCATGTCAGGTCGAGCTATACAGCGTCGTTGTTGTACAGAAACAAAAAAAAATCATCGTAGGCTTACTTTAAAATAAGAAAAGATGTCCTGAACACACAAATCTGGGCCGACAAAAGACACCGAAAGAGAAACAAAGGTCAAGAGGAAAGTACAGTGGTAAACAAAAAAAAGGGGGGAAGGGGATGGGGTGACAGTTGCGTAATGAATCACCACAAAGATCCGAAACGCCTGAGGGCAGAGAGCAGACAATGAACGGAACTTTCTCAACACCCTGATCGATCTACTACTATCGACAACACGTTTCCCCTAGTGCCCTGCTTGCGTAGCTGCCGTAAGACTTCAAACACAGATTCCAACTTCGTCTCTACAATGCACATTTAATACCTGGCACTGAACCGGGATACCAACCAGTACACGCATTGTGATGCATATGGAAAGCGTGTTCAGGATGCGGGAGTGGAGGGGGGGGGGGGGGGGGGGGGGGGGGGGGGGGGGGAGAGAGAAGGAGATGGGAGGAGGGTTTAGGGTGTGGAATGGGCTGAAGCACGGGGTAGGGACTGGGGAGGGGTGTGATGGGGGCGGCGATAGGGGAGGGGGTAAATGCAAAGAGCCAAAGCAGCGAAGCTCTTTTCAGCTTGAGCACAACTCCTGTGGTCGTTCTTGTCATCTGCGTTTTGGAGAGATGATTGATTTAAGTATATCACTCATAAAAAAAAAAGTAGACAGCATCCTCTCAGCAAAGTGAAGGTGATGTCACCATGAATATGGTTCTACTGTCTTTCATACACACATCCTCTTTAACTTTCTTTGTCTGTCTGTCTGTCTGTCTGTCTGCCTCCATGTCTGTCTGTCTGTCTCGCATAGTCTCTCTCTGCCTCCTCCCCTCTCTCTCTCTCTCTCTGTGTCTCTCTCAACACCTGCCACTTTTATCTCCTGCTGGCGACCACTAAAGGGACCCAGTCCAGGGGAAGTAAACTGGGATGTTAATCCATCAGTGCCAACGGGTGGCAGCACACCGTAACTCTCATTTCTCTCCCAATGCTTCAGGGGGAAATCCCAATCCCTTATGTTCTGTTTTCACCGCAGCAACATGTCCTACTCAATGTCCCCTAGAGACACGAGTGTAGTCGCTGTTGGAATTGGTTCCTTTATGCAAAGTTAGTCCAATAGAAACTACTGGGATGCTAAGGACATTTTTTTAGGGGAGAAGGGGGGATGTGAGTGCGGGGGGGAGGGGGGAGGAAGACGGAATGAAGGCGCGCGGGGGGGGGGGGGGGGGGGGGGGGGGGGGGGGGGGGGGGGGGTAGGGGGGGGGTTGTACGGATGGACTGACAACATATCATTGAACTGAAAACCTTGTAGATAATTGGTAGCGCCAAACGTTTGTAGAGCCCGTTTGTATAAAAAGAAAGTTTTCGTTTGTTATTGTGTGTTTAAATACTTTAAAACAAGCAAAGCAAAATACACACGACACACGCACACACGTACAAGCGCACACGCACGAATATTCGCTGTCTCTGCATCTCTTTGCCTCCTTCACTCTTCCTCCCTCACTATTACGATGACAACCTTACACGCCCGCACGCGCGCGCGCGCGCGCGCGCACTCACACACACACACACACACACACACACACACACACACACACACACACACACACACACACACACATACGTACACGCATCCACACACACACACACACGCACACCACACACACACACACACACACACACACACACACACACACGCACACGCATGCACGCACGCACGCACGCACGCACGCACACACACTTATGCACGCAAGCCCGTACCACGCGACTCTCTCTCTTCCTCCCCCCCCCTTCGTCCCCCTCTCTCTCACTCTCTCTTTCTCTCTCGTGTATAGTCCATCAGGGAATGCAGCCTCCCAACACATCAAAAGTTGTAATCGTCTGAAATTTATGGGTCACCCCCTTGATAGTGGGCAGTGTCTTTGGCATGAATAAAACATCAGAAGTCTGAGCCGCTCTCCAGTGTTGATGTTTCATTTACTTCTTCTCCAGCTTTGTATACTCCCTCTGATTTGCGAGTGCTCCTCCCTCCAGTCAGTGGCAGACATGGGGGGGGGGGGGGGGGGGGGGGGGGGGGGGGGGGGGGGACATTCGCCATTCCGCGCACGTGATCCCGCTAATGATGGAAGGTGATGGAAGAGCTCTGCCACCTAGTCTCACAGACCAATCGTTTTCTGTCTTCTCGCTCGCCTCTCGTTCTTACTCATCTCTTTCTGTCTGTCTGACTGTCTGCTTTTCTGTCCGTCTGTGTCTCTGTCTGTCTGTCTGTCTGTCTGTCTCTCCCTCCCTCCCTCCCTCCCTCCCTCCCTCCCTCCCCCCCTCTCTCTCTGTGGTGTGTGTGTGTGTGTGTGTGTGTGTGTGTGTGTGTGTGTGTGTGTGTGCGTGTGTGTGTGTGCTCTGCACATAATTCGCTGAGAAAAAAAAAAAATCCCTAAAAACATTTGCTTCCAGCTGACGAATTTCTTGATTATGAGAACTTTGCCAAAGATAATTATCACAACAATAATGATGGCAATGATAATATAATGCTGATAATAATATTTATAATGATAATAATAATAATAACAATGGTAATATAATAATAATAACAACAACAATAATAACGATAACAATTGTGATACAATAACAATGATAAAGATATTGGTAATCAACATAATGATAGTTGTAAAAATGATAATGATACGATAATATCATCATGATCGTCATCATCGTAATCATCATCAACATCATACAGTTGTATACACGGCACAGCGCTATATCTAAAGAAAAACGCTGACACATGTAAAAATATAATCACATAGAACAACAGAGGATAAATATCAACATTTACATATGAAGACAATTTTTCTAAACGTGTTGAACATACTATGATATAAGCATGCACTGAGATCCTATGGACAGACAAAGAAAGAAAAACATCACAATTATGGATGTGAACTAATGTCTCATGCATAGAAATAATGACTTCAGCCAATGGAATGATATTTAGAAAATAAGTTCCTTGTCAAAATACAAATAAAGTATGTAAAAGCAACTCACTTAGAGAGAGAGAGATAGAGAGAGAGATAGAGAGAGAGAGAGAGCGCCAGACGAGATGTAAAGTAAATGCTAGTTCAGTGGGGACAGGAAAAAAAAAATCATCAAAATATGTTGGAAGAATAAGAGATGTTCTAGCAATGTGATGAGAGAGAGAGAGAGAGAGAGAGAGAGAGAGAGAGAGAGAGAGAGAGAGAGAGAGAGAGAGAGAGAGAGAGAGAGAGAGAGAGAGAGAGAGAGAGAAGCACACCGACGTGAAGGAATAAAAATGAAAACTGACGAGAAAATATTCAAGCCATTGTCCTTGACAAAACAAAACAAAAAACAAAAAAAAAAAAAAGAGAGAGAGAAGAAGAAGAAGAAGGAGAAGAAAGCCAGTCCCTGTCTGATATAGAAAGAGCAGGTGTGATAGAGATAGACATGGAAACTGAGTAACATCGAAGATTAAGACGAAAAAACGAAATGATGACAAAGGGGGGGGGGGGGGGGGGGGGGGGGGGAAGGGGGAAGAAGAAGAAGAAGAAGAAGAAGAAGAATGAGGGGGGGGGGAGGAGGAGGAGGAGGAAGGAGGAGGAGGAGGAAGAGAAAGAGGAGGAGGAGGAAGGGGAGAGAAGAAGAAGAAGAAATCGATCTGACAAGAAAGGATAAGGAAAGCATGGTAAAAACCCGACGAGGAACGAACAGAAAACAGAGCGATCCTGCACAAACAGGGGAGGGGACAATATCAAAGTGAAAGGCCTGGGAGACAGGATTTAGCAGAGCTGGACCCAAGAATTGAGGAGCTGGGCTTGACACAGCCAAGACGATGACGAACAAGGAGATAATCATGGCAGAAAAGGAAAGAAGCACTTACAGAAAGAGAAGAAGAGAAGAAGAAAGAAAGAAGAAGAAGAAGAAGCAGAAGAAGAAGAAGAAGAAGAAGAAAAGAAGAAGAAGAAGAAGAACAACAAAAGGAGGAGCAACTACCTCGACGAAGACAACGACGACGACGGTAGTAGTAGCAGTAGAAGTAGCAGCAGCTGCAGCAGCAATAGCTGCAGTAGTAATACTAATAGTAGTGGTAGTAGGAACAGAAGAATAAGAAATAAAGAAAGAAAGAAAGCAAAAAAAAAAAAGCAAGAAGAAAGAAAAAAGAAGAGCTAAAAAAAAAAAAAAAAAAGTAAACACAAACAACTAATGACAAAAATAAACAACAGGAAGCCTGAATAATACAAGCAAAAAAGCAAATCAGAAAAAGTGTGGGACCCTAATTGAAAGAAGGACGATAGGTAGGATAGCCACGAAGCTGTACATTGAGAATCCAGAACGGAGTGGACAAAGACAGTGAAGATGGAGACGATGTTAAAGTGTGCATGGTTTGGATGAGAGATGCTGGTACGCTTTAGAATGTGAGTCATTGTTCTGGTTTAGTGAAAGGGATAGGAGCAAAGAGAAGACTCAAATGAAAAGAAGCACTATACTCTGCTGCTGCTGCTGCTACTACTACTACTACTGCTACTACTACTACTACTACCACTACTACTACTACTTAGAATAATAATTATAACGATAGCGATGGTGATGATGACAATACTGATGATGATGATGATGATGATGATGATGATGATGATGATGAAGATTTTTTTCTTATTTCAGATTCAGTTGTTTCATTTGTAAACGACGCAGATATTGAATGTGGATATAGAACCGATCATTCTGCAATTTCATTAAGCCTTAAATGTACAGAAACTGTCAAGCATAATACCTTCTGGAAATTGAATGTATCCCTTTTAAAAGATAAAGAATATATGCATGAAATAAATATGGAGATTGAAAAAGTCAAAGAGGACTATACAGTAAATGCGGTTGAAGAGACATTGGATGAAAATACCCAGCTTTCTGTCCCAGATGATGTCTTCTTCCTCGATTTTCTGCTGATGAAACTTAGATCAAAAACAATTGCATATATGCTACAACAATGAAGAAAAAGAAATTGGCAGATGAAGAGAGACAGCTAGAAGAGGATATGCGAAAACTGGAGAAAGTTGAAAAGAAAAACGGGAGAAGACATACTAATAATGGAAATGAAGAAAAAGAACAATTAAGACATATTCGTGAAAAACGTATGGAAGGGGTATTATTAAGGTCCAGGGCTAGATGGGTAGCTGATGGGGAGAAAGTTAGTAAATATTTTTGCAATCTAGAAAAGCGACACTATGTTAGTAAAAAACATGGCTAAAACTCATAGACCAGCAAGATAACATTTTGATAGACCAGAAAGATATCATCCAAGAAGTGCAGAGATTTTATGAATCATTATATGCTGAATCTGTAGTAGATGATTGTGAGATTAGAAACTTAGTGAATGATATCCCTTGTATAAACGAAACAGACGCGGAAAGATTAGAGGGAGAAAAATAACGTTAGAAGAAGCTACGTATGTTCTGAGTAAAATGAAAAATAATAAAAAAGTCCAGGCACAGACGGCTTTAGTGCAGAATTCTTTAAAGTATTTTGGAAAAAAAAAAAAGGCGGAGGCGGATTTGTTGTAAGAGCACTTAATGCGAGTTTTAGAAAGGGAGAGAGAGCTATATCTTGTGTACAGAGAGAAGGAATTATAACTTCTATCCCTAAAGGTGATAAACCAAGGCAATATATAAAAAAACTGGAGACCTATCTCACTTTTTTAAATGTAATTATAAAAAGGAGGATCATCCTGTATAGCAAATCGGTTAAAGCAAGTTCTACCAAATATAATTGATGAAGATCAAACAGGGTTTATCAAAAACAGATATATTGGAGATATTTTAAGGTTGATATATGATATGATGGCTTATCTAGACAAAACATAATCTACCCGGATTGCTTTTGAATATAGATTTTGAAAAGGCTTTCGATTCGATAAACTGGAACTTATGTTTAAAGTACTGAAAGCATTTGGTTTTCAAGACGATATATGTAGATGGATAGGTACGTTCTATAAAAAATATTAAATCATGTGTAATTGTAAATGGTCAGGTTTCGGATTGGTTTAAAATTGAACGAGGCTGCAGACAAGGAGACCCTCTATCTCCTTATATATTTGTGTTATGCGTAGAAATATTGGCTATTATGGTCAGACAGAATTCCAGTATCCATGGGATCTCAGTGAACAATGTTGAACACAAGATTTCTCAGTACGCTGATGACACAGAATTCCTACTCGCAGGAGATAGAAGTTCTTTTGAAAACTGTATAGATGTTCTTGATAGGTTTGGTTCTGTGTCGGGGCCTTCATATGAATGTAGGAAAAACTAATGTCGTTTGGCTGGGAAGTGAGAAAAATTCTGAAATTCGTTACATGGAACATTTAGGTATGGAATGGAATCCAGTCTAAATTCCGAGTATTAGGAATGTGGTTCACTAATGACCTGAAAGAATGTGTAGATATAAATTACTCGGAAAGACTAGCAGATGTAAAGCATTTATTCAAAATATGGATAAAACGACAGTTAACACCCCCCTTGGTAGGGTAGCAATATTAAAATCTCTTATCCTTCAAAGTTGACACACCTCTGGTTACTATTACCAAACCCCACCAGACATATTTTTTCAAACATGTCAACAGGCTTGTTACAAATTTGTTTGGAATAGAAGAAGCAGATAAGATTAGCCGAAAAACTGCACATAAAAGTATCAAAGATGGCGGCATTGGTCTTCCTGAACTAAAAACTTTTTTTGTTTTATCTCTGAAGCTGTCCTGGATACGTAAAGCTGAGATGTCAACCCATAGATGGCGAAATATTCTGTTGTTTAACTTCCCTAAGTGGTCGCTTATGAAAAAATATGGTCCAGAATTCGTTTCCAAATTTACTAAGTATAATCAGTTTTTTTGGGCTGAAGTTCTTGATGCGTATAAATTCTTTTATTACAAGTTCCCCCCCAAAAACTCCACTGAACTTCTTGCCGAACCATTATGCCACAATAAGCGATTTCAAATCGGAAAGAAGTGCATTGTATCGAAAAAAAAACTAAGTAGCAAAGATATTAACTGTCTCGCCCACTTTTTTTGATGACAAAGGAAAGTTTTTTGCCACATGCACTTTTTAAAAAAAAATATAATATAAATATTGATTTTGTCACTTTTGCTGGCTATAAATCGACTATAATGGACTATGTGAAAACCTCTGGTATAACTATAAAAAAAATAAGTACATAAAAAACTCATCATTGTGCTTTAAACATCTTTCGCTATAAATAAAGGCTCCAAGTTGTATTATGATATCATCATTGCGAATAATCAAAAGCCAAAATGTTGTGATAAATGGGACATGAAATTGCTGATGCAAAATGATTGGAAATCCTGTTTTTTTTGCACGCGCATAAGATACGTGATGTAGGGCTGCAGTGGTTTCAAACTGAAAATATTACACAGGTGTTTATGCACAAATGTTGTTTTAAAGGAGATTGGAATCGTTGAAAGTAATAACTGTAGTTTTTGCAGCACATCCAAAGATAGCATTGATCATATGTTTTGGAAATGTCACCATGTACAAGTATTTTGGAATGCTTTCATTGGCTTAATGAAAGAAAAATGTTTGAATGCTGAAAATGTCCTTTTGACAGAAGCACTAGTACTATTTGGCTATGACAATGCAATTGTGGGCGACACCGTCTTTTATTTTAATAATACTATTTGCGAAGCATTACATATACATTTGTAAAATAAACAACACCCTGCCACAAATACAAGTATTTATAATAAATTAAAATTTAGATACAAAATTGAGGAACATATTGCATATTTGAAATTAAACATGCAGATTTTTTGACTAGATGGCTGACATACAGACCATTGATGGATACTGCGTAACATTTGTGCCCTTTTGTTTTTTTTTTTTTTTTTTTTTTTTTTTTTCAAAACAAGTTGCACTAATAGATTTAGAAGTGTAAGATGAGGTGTGTAAATGAACACTTTTTTGTACATTATTAGAGGCCTGATTTCAATATTTTGCCAAACATAATGATGTGAAAAACATCCCTGTCAGCATGATTTTTCTTGATGCATCCACCGCTCTCTAAGTTAGGATAGAAAACGTAGAACGTGGTGAACAAAAGAAAGACGCAGAAGAAACGGGATTTGATGATGATGATGGTGGTGGTGGTGGTGGTGGTGGTGGTGGTGGTGCTGGTGATGGTGATTGTGGGAAAAGAGAAAGGGAGGGGCGATGGTGAGGTTGGGGATTAGTTGGGGTAAAGGAGACGGGCTGCAGGTACAAGAGGGGGGGGGGGGGGGGGGGGGGGGGGGGGGGGGGGGGGGGGGGGGGGATCTGGAAAGGAAACCTTTGTGTGCCCGGTTTCTCTGCGACAACTGATCCGAGGGATGGCCCCAATAGAGAGAAAAGGGGGCCGACTCCAGGTGGAGATCTAAAGAAATCTTTATAGAAAAAAAAAAAAAAAAAAAACGTACTGTATCCACCAAACATGAAGAGACGAATCACAAGACACAAAACACATCGCGTTTCGACCCTCATACGTTTCCTTCAGGCAAGATAAACAACAATGAGGACATGGGACATGAAAGACGAGCAATCACTTATCTCATTGAGTTGGCGCAAGAGGAGCGTTAAATGAAAAACGAGGCCGTCGGGCCCGGGAGAGTCAGGTCTGGTGTTAAGCCGATACGCTCATCGGTCAGGTCGTCAGTTGTTTGGAAATAGGTCACAAAGGGAAAGAACTGTTCTGAGTGCTGTTTTGGGAGACAGATTGAAGAGTTCGTCACATTGGTATTAGCACAGAGTCCAGTTCTGTTGAACAATAATTGATCGGAGACATAGGAAGTGCTTGTAAAGTAAAATTTCTGGCACGAATATTTGAAACAAAAAAAATCGTACACAGCTGATAAACTTATCTGCAGGTTGATCTGTTGATGTGAATTGACCAGGCCAGACTGTCGTTAGTGTCTAGACGACTAGAATGCGATGGTTATCCACTTCTTCAGTTGTTCTCTCAAACAGTTTATTCAGAACATGTAACTTAGCCAAGAAAAGTAGGCATTTCACCTACCAACATAAAGACAGTCAAACAAGAACTCACAGAAACATTTTTTTTTATTACTGACGAAAGAAGAGAAGCTGCCTGGCTATGGTTATGTTTTATCTTCTTTACTATATTGTTATAAGCACGAACCTTGTTCTACTAGGATTCAGCGATACCTTATTCACGTCGTACCAATCACTCAAGATGCTAGCATTTTCTTAGAATGAAATGGACTCACTTTTTTAAAAGTTGGAGCTGCTTGATAGTGGTATCGTCACAAAGGAGGTCGCATAAATTCTCAATACATGAAGGGAGATCATCAATATGCACTGAAACCAGCTGAAAACCTAACCTTGGGAGCGCCATGTTGGACAGGTAGAGCATCTGGCGAGTTGGTGTTAACACAGTTTGCTGATGATTTTCTACAAAGGATGACATCAGATGGAAAGTGTTTCGTGGTATACTACGTGAGGATGACTTTATGCATAATAACTTTGTGACAAATCAAGAAATGGTGCTCCACATTATTTCTTGTTTGAAAATTAATGTTTGCAAGATATTGACGGACTAGATTTCGTATGCAACGTGCAGCAATCAAGATGCTTTCATGACAAGAGAGAAAGACAGAGAAAGACAGAAATAAAGAAAGAGAGGGAGGGAGAGAGAGAGAGAGAGAGGAGAGATAGAGATGAGAGATGATAGATAGATAGAGAGAGAGAGAGAGAGAGAGAGAGAGAGAGAGAGAGAGAGAGAGAGAGAGAGAGAGAGAGAGAGAGAGGGAGAGAGAGGAGAGAGAGAGGAGCTGAGAAGAAGAAGAGAAGGAGGAGAGAGAGAAGAAGAGGAGAGAGAGAGGAGAGAGAGGAGAAGAGGAGAAAGAAAAGAAGAAGAGAAGAAGGAGAAGAGAAGAGAAGAAAGAAGAGAGGAAGAAGAAGAGAAGAGAGAGAAGAAGAGAGAAAGAAAGGAGAAGAAGAAAGAAGAAGAAGAAGAAGAAGAAGAAGAAGAGGAAAAAAAGA
>JADBJO010006126.1:50970-53470 GCA_016801955.1 Conus betulinus
GACCACCGCGGGAATTTTGACCTCCACGGTAACGATTACGGTTCTGATTTGAACGCCAAGAGCCAAATCCACGGTCTGAACCAACACTGTTTTGGTGATGTGCGAAGGAAGCGACATTTACATCAAAAACCGTGTCCGTTCCCTTGCGGGCAAACGTCCGATCAGGATGTGCAGTCCCTGTACTGTTCCGCAAGCTCGCACATTTCTTCAGCGCTCGCAACCGACCTTTCTTTTAGAAAAACAGCCAAGTCCTTTGAAACGCTGTTTAAAATCTGCTCACGCAAAAAACAGATCACGAAGTTCCGCATAATCCTTTTTAGTTTTGGACAAGTCAATCCACCGATCAAGAAAATGCGCAGACCGAATCAAATACGCAGGAAATGACTCGCCTTTCTCCGGACGCACGGTACGGAATTTCTCGCGAAATCCTTCGGCGGTACACGGTAACGCTTAAGTAATTCATCCTTAAGTTCATCCCATGTTAAAGTATCCTTCGCTGCCAAAGAATGATACAGCGTCAACGCACACTGCCCTTGAAAAGAGATGCAATATACAATACCCACTTATCTTTGGGCCACTCGCAAGAAGTAGCATGACTCTCAAATCTAAACAAAAAATGCATCAATCTCATCTTTGTTTTCATCAAAGACAGGCATCTTGGGGATATAAGGAGAGAACGACCAGAAATAGGTTTCGCATCACCAGAACCCTGCGCAGAACCATTGTCTGTTATACCAAAAGCTTTTTAATTTCTCCATTTCAAGCTGAAGCTTCTTACTTTGTAACTCAAAATCCCATATCTGCTTTTTATTTTCTAACTCTAACTCCATGGCTTTAATTCTTTCTCATGCTGCTCCCTCTCCCTCTCTCTTTGTCTATCCCTATCCTTTTCTGCTTCTCTCTCTCTCTCTGTCTCTTCCCTATCCTTTTCTTCCCTTTCTTTATCCTTTTCTTCTTCTCTCTCTTTCTCTCTCTGTCTTTCTTTATCCTTTTCTTCCCTTTCTTTTGCGCGCTCAGCGCGATCCTCACACTGTTTGACATATTGAATCAACTCCGGCCCATCAAGGCCTAAACGTCTACCCTGAGACAGGGTAGGTCTCAAAGGCCGACATTTTGAATGAAAATTTTTTTCTAAGATAGTAAAAAAAAAAAGAAATTTTATGAAAAAGAAAAGAAACAATGAAAATTTACTTTAAATTTGAAAAAAGAAAAGAAAAATGAATTTAAAGTTTCAGTATAAAATTTCCTCCACTCACACCAAAATCCAATCACTCCTATACACACTAATAAAAAAAAAAAATACAATGTTTTCAAATAGCAAAACCAAGAAGAATTTCCAAGAAAAAAAAAATTGTTTATTTGGACAGGCCTCCAAAATGATCACCTTTTGGATCAAATCAGTGGCCAGGGAAGGAGAAAAATCGAATTCAAATAATAGGAAAGAAAAAGGTTGTGAAACGAAAAAAAAAAAGAACTACGTAAGGCTAAGCGTCTCCCATCGCCATGCCCCCTTGCTACCCGCAAGAGAAGGTGGAAGCTCACCAGCCTATGGAACAATTCCCTAACAAAACAGAGGTAGAAATAGAAAAAGAGGCACTCCTCAACAATCCTTTCACATACACATACAAAAAAATCTTAAAACATCATTAATTAAAACAATGAAAAGTGAACACTAAGTTTTAAGTGGTGTTGGGGAAGAAAACAAAATTATTTTGCCACTCCAAAAAAAAAAACCCAAAAACAACAACAACAACAAAACCAAACGGTTGGTATAAATCAAAGTTGCAATAAAAATAAAGGAGGGGTTACAAAACAAAATTATTTCAAAATTTGAAATAAAAAAATCAGGAAATGGATACAATATAAAGAAACTGATTCAAAATAATGAAAGGAATGCAATTTATGCAATTAATAATAAGTACAAGAAGGGGTTTTAAACAAGAAAATTACCAAAAAAAAATGATAAAGTACTGGGGAGGGGAGGGGGGGGGGGGGGGGGGGGGGGGGGGGGGGGGGGGGGGGGGGGGGGGGGGGGGGGGGGGGGAGGGTTACATGAAAATCCTTAAAATACTCAGTAGAAAAAAAAAAAAAAACGTGGGAATACTAAAGGAGGAGGGATTTCACAGCAAATTCTGTTCAAATTGCTGAATAATAAATCAAGAAAGGAAGTATGGGGAGGGGTTTTAATGGAAATATAAAGAGAATTAGTGGGGGGGGGGGGGGGGGGGGGGGGGGGAAGATGTATCCAAATAGAAAAGATAATTGTACGTAATAATCAGCTGTTCCCCCACACAACATTCACCAATACCTTAAAAAGCAAATAATTTTTTTTTTTCCAATTCAAAATGGGGTGGGGAACATCACAACCAATGGGAGGGGTACAAAACAAAAACAAAGTTCCAAGTTGGGGTCACCACTGTCAGACGTACGATATCCATGCATGCACGCACATACACACACGAACCTGACGTCTTTCCTCCGCACACAACTGCATCCACTC
>JADBJO010006126.1:60970-63470 GCA_016801955.1 Conus betulinus
TGCTTGCACAATGATGTCTGCAGACGGTGCGGTGCAAGCGAGGCGTGCAGATGACGAAGTTTGGTTAACACTTCCCTTCCCCTCAGCGTCTGTCCACCTCCCTCCACCCCTCCTCCCATCTCTCTCCCCTCCCCCCCCATTCACCATCCACCGCTCCCCCGGACAATATTTTATTATCATAATTTAAAGATTGGGGGGAGGGGGGGAGGGGGGCACATTATACAAACATTTTGAAGAGAATGTTTCTGCAAATAATGCATTATTCGAAAATGCCAGAAACTAATTATATATATATATATATATATATATATATATATATATATATATATATATATATATATATATATATATATATATATATATATATGACGACGTATTCATCACTTTCATAAACTTTATATACATAAAGATATCATAAGATTGATATGCATTATCTCCAGATGATACACAAGACATAAATGACGAATAACTTGTCTGTTGTTCAGGTACAATGTCTGTTCAGTTCTAAACCATCATGACATGAAAGAGCCTCGTGTGTTGTGGGGTGGGGGGGTGGGGGGGTGGGGGCGGGGGGGGGAGAAGGTGGAGGGGGCGGGGGGAGAAGGTGGGGGAAGGGGAGGGGGGGGGGGGGGGGCGAGCGTATGCGTATGTGGTGACATGGTTGTGCGGCTGGCAGATATGAACGAAACATAAAATGCCAGAGGGGTAAAAAGCGAGTCGTTGCTCATTCTAATTTGGGCTTTTCTCTCAGTTGCATTGGTCATGGCTTATCGATCAGCCTGTGTAGATTACCGGTCCGTCTGTCTGTCCGTCTGGCCTTTGCATCTGTAGCTATTGGAGATTTTCAGACTTTTTTTTTGTGTGTGTCTATCTGCCTGTGTCTCTGATGGATTTCTTAGCAAGCGTGCGCATGCACACACACACACACACACACACACACACACACACACACACACACACACACACACAGAGAAAGAGAGAGAGAGAGAGAGAGAGAGATGCACGTACGTACGCATTCGAAAATTATGGACACAATGAATAAAAATCGAACTAACAACGAAACCTAAATACGAGAGAGAGAGAGAGAGAGAGAGAGAGAGAGAGAGAGAGAGAGAGAGAGAGAGAGAGAGAGAGAGAGAGAGTGAGAGAGAGAAGAAGAAGAGAAGAAGAAGAAGAACCGAGTGTGACGTGACATTAATAGCCATATCATCCCACCCCTCACTCTCTCTCTCTCTCTCTCTCTCTCTCTCTCTCTCTCTCTCTCTCTCTCTCTCTCTCCTCTCTCTGTCTCTGTCCTGTGTGTGTGTGTGTGTGTGTGTGTGTGTGTGTGTGTGTGTGTGTGTGTGTGTGTTGTGTGTTGCGTGTGAGAGCGTGTTGAGAGAGAGAGAGAGAGAGAGAGAGAGAGAGAGAGAGAGAGAGAGAGAGAAGAGAGAGATTCAGATTTTTTTTTTTAATCTTATAGGCCTAGGCCCCTCAGAATGGCGATGTACAGGAAACATAATAGAGTCGCACCGCCAGATTTATGATGAAAATAACATTCCATAAACACTTCGCCTTTTGAAAGCTTTGTATGATAAACTGCAAAATGCTCTACAAAGCTTCCATTCTTAGAAGACATTAACAAGACAAGCCTGAACAGGCAATGTCTTTTCTAAAACTTCCGTGGAATGAATGTTCCTCTTGAGTCTTGTAATTCTGAAGTTAATGCAAAATGCACTGCATCTTCGCTTGACTGTCGACACAATGGTTAGCGTCGCGGACTCCCGGCTGGGAGGTCGTGGGCTCGTTTTCCATCAGAAATGTGGGAATGTATCTGCCTCGACCGGCTCCTACCCGGAGTTTAGTTTGCAACGGGCTCAGATGGGAAGACTGGGACTGCACAGTCGGGTTTCATCCACTAAAATGGTTGCGTCTTGGAGTGTTACTCAAACCTCCTGACCAACACTGCAGGTGTCTGTATCTCTCGGGCCTGGTTGACGCTGGCATATATTATGAAAGGAAACATAGAGTACAGCCCTATCATGCAGTCTCAGACCGTAATAGAAATCCGTAGATTCATCTTAATCATCCTCATTTTCATCGTTTCATCGATCAGCATTAAAAACGCTCAAATTCTGTGGCCCTTTATGCCCTGCTGTCATGGTGACCTTAGTTTTCATGACCTCTCAACGTCTATGGCCTTTGTGTGATGCCGTCGGGGTCACAGGTATCGACGAGTCCGTGGGGGGTGTCGTTGAACGGACGTGATGGCGCTCTCGGAGGGAGGGCTCACTCACGCCCGCTACGCGACTAAGCAATTAATGCTGTCAGTAGAGGGCTTAGTGGGTGGTGTCCTGCGTATGTTGGATCAGAACAGGCGCCACTGAACACCACCGAAGGGACTTGGCAGCAGTGCAGTGTCTCTCCGGTGGGTTGCCTCTTGACGACTTGACATTGACTGCTCCCTGTGGATTACCGGTGCCGGGGCTGCGGCGGGCGCAGGCCGGGCTGTGTCTGTGGG
>JADBJO010006126.1:73470-75970 GCA_016801955.1 Conus betulinus
AGCACCGATCATAAGTGTACCTGACTGCATCATTGATTACCACGAGACCAATAGCAGATATGGAACTCAAATGAATCTCAGCTACCTTTTCCCTTTCAGTCCCGATTTCAATTCGTACCTCTCACTTCTCTTTTGTTCCATATATTTCTATTTATGCCCTTGATTTTCTGTGTTCTTTCCTGTTTGTTTTACATTAGTACCCTCATAGAGTTCAAAAGTGGGTATGTGTTTTCCTGCCAATTAGATGGGTTCATCAACCGAAACAGGATCGTTTCTGCTGGTAATCGAAAAAAAATGTCTTCTCTTGTTTCATTTGTTTTGTATTTTGAAACCATGTTGGTCATCAGCATACTTTCAAATACAATGTTTCGCTGCCAGATATCTCATTCAATAAAGTTTAGCCTCAAGATACATTCGATTCACGTGCAGTATTTAAGTACGTGTGTGCCACATGTCTACACACGTTATTGTACACACTTTTCCTCACAAGGATGACAAGAAATGTTATTTGTTTAACATAGAAGAATTTATTGCGTACATATGCAGTTGTGTGTCTGTCAAGCCATACTGTCATTACAGGTGGTACATTGGAAAGAAGCATTGTGGCTTGTATACCTGTATGTGTGGAGTGATTATAGGAGCAGAGTTTGGATGGAGAGGGAGTTGAGATTCTTGTTCATACCTTCACTCTGAAAATGATCATCGTCGTGGAGGGTAGGGAAATTACACGCTTAACCAATAAATAAGACGACCACGCGCTTGTAGTTTATCATTTTAGAAGTCCGTGGAATGTTTTAAATTGAATAGCTGGATATAAATATTCAATACGACTGATGTTTCCACACAATTCAGAGTATTGCAATAGCAGATTTGGAAAGAGACTGACTTCTATGGAAAGCTTTGTGATCACGAAAATACATTCCATCATTGTAAGGAAAGACAACAATTACCACACTTGTCTTTTTTTTTACGAAGAAAAGGACATCATTAACATGAGAACCATTTGATTCATCCCATCCTGCCATTAACCATTTGGACGGTAATACTCTCAATGCAAGTTGGCATGCAGAAGCAAGAAAATTCGCGGGTGAGTTTGGTACATCTTGTTTTTCTTTTTGCCAGGCTATTCATGGCGGCAGAAAAGAAACCGTTAAACGGATCCAATGATATTCATTCAGCAGACTGCCCGAGATTCTCTACCAGCTGCATTGGCTTTTCCTTTCAACAGGGCTACTTTCCGAGAGATTATGTTTTTTCCATCTATGCAGTCAGAGACTGTAACTGGCAAGGAACAAAAGGCGACGGGGAAGACATGCGCCTAGCACATCCAATGGGTGTTGTGGAATCTTGCCATTCTCTCACTGCCGGGTATATTTCAGAATTTGTCAGAATTAGATTACGCTCATCATCAAATCATTCTTGAGAAATGGAACTTAGAACAATATGGGGAAAAAAGGGATCAAACAAGAACAAATGATATCAATTGCTTAAGGACCCTCCCCCTCCTTGCATATCTCCCCCTCCTCTCCCCTCTCCCATCTTCCAGTCTTTTGCAGGAGCCTGACTCATCACCATTATCACAACGATGCAAGAACTCTGTTATCTGGGAATAACCGTGCCTGTTACATGGGAATGACACTGGGTCTGGTGTCATGCACTAGCATGGAGGAAACTGTTTTCAGGGTCTTGAATTGTGTAACACGGAAGGCTCGTGCATGCCTTTATTCAGAACCGGCATTACTGGAAAGCAGCAAAGTGATACTAAAGCAGTGCAGTGTTGCCTTTGTCGGATGGTGGCAAGGTTATCGAATACTTACGGGGGTCCCTCTGGACTGGTGATACTGCGACAAGACAGGGGAGTGTGTGGCTGTTATTGACAGTACGTAACGCCTGACTTCGGTTTGAGAACAAGCTGTAAACTCTTTATAGTCCACGCTCTCGTTCACTCAGCGGGAAGCCTACCGTGGGTAGGGCCGACTGAAGAGCTGTCCACTGGCGCTAATCATTTGTTCCCTGTGCCGTTCAATCCAATGTCAGGCAGTTAGCTTTTCACTCAGTCCCTTAATTTTCATGGAGAATGTATCATGTGTGTGTATACATATCATCTATACCGATGGCTAAACTGGTTTCTGACAGCTGGTGATGGGGATTTTCTAATGTACGTAAACTCATATGCGTGTTTCACACACGGAACCTGGGTTTACAGCCTTATTTGAAGGAATCTCGGTAACTGGTGTCAGAACTAATACTAATTCGGAGAATGAAGTAGTAATTCTGCCTGTTTCGAACCAGCCTGGAAGAAATTCCAACCTATGACATCAGGATCACCGATGTCATGAGTCTGGTGCTCTACCCAGTAAGTTTTTCCAGGCCCACGGTTGTGGTTGAATGGAGTCGGAATGAGCGCGCCGTGAGAGAATGCTGAATGGCATCAAGTGGGCAGGGAGGATGGCACAGAGAAAAAGCCCTGCGTGACAGTAACTAACAGACAGATGGTGAC
>JADBJO010006126.1:80970-90970 GCA_016801955.1 Conus betulinus
CCTCTGTCTGTCTGTCTGTCTGTCTGTCTGTCTCTCTCTTCCTTTAATGCCAGTAGTTTGTTATAGCTGACAGCTAGTTAAGCCAGACTCATCCTCCTCTCCCCTCTGTGATCAACCATCTTGTTGCCACTCCCATCCCATTTTTCACGCCGAGTGCTCAGACCGTGTGCAGTGTATCAGGTCTGCATACAGACTATCTGTCTTGCTCCTGCTACTGTTGTGTGACTCAGAACTGGGTGCCCAGCACATCAACCAATGGTGAGATTGGCAGACATTGCTAATCCAAACAAATCGACTGGTGCAAAAATAGAAAATGTAGTTTACGAGAAAAGCTCTCTCTCTCTCTCTCTCTCTCTCTCTCTCTCTCTCTCTCTCTCTCTCTCTCTCTCTCTCTCTCTGTCTCTGTCTCTGTCTGTCTGTCTCTCTCTCTCTCTCTCTCTCTCTCTCTCTCCTGATGATTTGTACCAGAGGAAATGAAACTGCATTCAGCCGTTGTGTGTTGGCAGATTCTACTTCTCTGAACACCAACGCTGCTTTGCTGGTTCACTGAGTGACGTTCACTATCCTGTCTGTAGGTGTTCCACAGGCATTTTCGATCTGGAAGCTGTACAGATGATGATACTGACGTGTTTTGGGTTGACGGATAGCTTCGTTGCTGTTTGATGTCCCTTCCATGGGCCAACAGTCAGATGGTAGAAACGTGTGGCTGCACAGCTGACCGCCATGAGTTTTGAGTTTTGAACAGCGCCAGGGGGTCAGAGTATGACGCTTTGAAAACCCGTCCAACATAATGCAACATAACACAACACAATGCAGTAGACACTGCTACTCGTTCATCATTGTTGACGATGGCCAAGGACATCAGTTTGAAGAGGTTTGGGTGAGTTGTGCTTGACAGTAGCAAGTACAAAACAATACAGCACAACACAGCTCAATACAACACAACTATTGTACAAATTGATACAATTCAAGAGGAGATGCCATCTATCTGAGTATTCAGATCTTTGGAACAAACTTGTTTTGATTGATGTGTATTAAACATTCACTGCTCCAATTGTTAGCCTCTACACTAGCCACTATGAAGGTGTGTATTAAACATACACCGCTCCAATTGTTAGCCTCTACATTAGCCAGTATGAAGGTGTGCCTTAAACATACACTACTCCAATTGTTAGCCTCTGCATTAACCACTATAAAAGGCTTCCAGTTCTTGCTGCGTCACCCAGTAATTTGGCCATGAAATGAAAACATAACCGGGCAATGGAATTCTCACTGTCTTCAAAGACAGCCAGTCTCACCTTTACATCTACCAAAATGCGAATGCCCATCAAACCACTCACAGACTTGTAGTAGCCCCCACTCTCCTCTTGACCTAAAAAAGGACCAACGTCGTCGCTGACATAGGTGCTATGGACTGCACACCAAGCAAAGACTGAGCGTACTCTCATTTTATTTTGATTCAGAGTTGGGAAGGATCTCGTGCGTATGCATGCCGGAAACTGAAAAAAAAATGCCCGCACTGTCCAGTGGCTTCCTTTGTCAGAGGAAGTCATTTTCCACAGAATTACATTTTCCATCCTTGCCCGCACCCCCCCCCCCCCCCCCCCCCCCCCCCCCCCCCCCCCCCCCCCCAGGAGATTTGACTGGAACAGAAATATCGGCCGACCACGTCTTTGGCTACTGTGCTTGGCGCTGGCTGAGACATGGTAGTCAGATGATGGGTAAAGGGAACTTGAGGACAACTCATACTGAGTGTACCTTGAGACAGAGTAGAAGTAGTGGGACTGTGAGGATGCTAGGGAGGTATGATGAAACAGGAGGTAGAAGGAAGAACATTCAGGCTGCCAACTGTGATAAAATTCTGCCATTAATATTCATTCACACACACACACACACACACACACACACACACACACACACACACACACACACAAATACACTCTCTCTCTCTCTCTCTCTCTCTCTCTCTCTCTCTCTCTCTCTCTCTCTCTCTCTCACCTTAATGGCAGTAATTCGTCATGGCTGACAGCCAGTTAAGCCGAACTCAAACCCACCACCCCCCACCCCACCCCTTCACCACCTTCCCTACGTCCTATCCCCTTTCCCTTGTTCACTGTTCCTCATGGACACTGCACGTTGACAGTGTGCAGTGCATCAGATCTGCATACAAACCATCTGTCTTCCTCCTGTTACTGCTGTGTGATCCAGCTCATTGTTACCCTCTACACTAGCCACTATGAAGGTGTTCATTAAACATACACTGCTCCAATTGTTAGCCTCTACACTAGCCACTATGAAGGTGTGCATTAAACACACACTGCTTCAGTTGTTACCCTCTACACTAGCCACTATGAAGGTGTGCATTAAACACACACACTGCTCCAATTGTTACCCTCTACACTAGCCACTATGAAGGTGTGCATTAAACACACACTGCTCCAATTGTTACCCTCTACACTAGCCACTATGAAGGTGTTCATTAAAACACACACTGCTCCAATTGTTACCCTCTACATTAGCCACTATGAAGGTGTGCATTAAACACACACTGCTCCAATTGTTACCCTCTACACTAGCCACTATGAAGGTGTGCATTAAACATACACTGCTCCAATTGTTACCCTCTACACTAGCCACTATGAAGGTGTGCATTAAAACACACACTGCTCCAATTGTTACCCTCTACACTAGCCACTATGAAGGTGTGCATTAAACACACACTGCTCCAATTGTTACCCTCTACACTAGCCACTATGAAGGTGTGCATTAAACACACACTGCTCCAATTGTTACCCTCTGCATTAGCCACTATGAAGGTGTACATTAAACACACACTGCTCCAATTGTTAGCCTCTACACTAGCCACTATGACGGTGTGTACTAAGCATACACTGCTCCAATTATTAGCCTCTACACTAGCCACTATGACGGTGTGTATTAAACATACACTACTCCAATTATTAGCCTCTACATTAACCACTATGAAGGTGTGTACTAAACATACACTACTCCAATTGTTAGCCTCTACATTACCCACTATGAAGGGCTTCCAGTTTCTTACTGCCTCACCCAACAGGCTGGCCATGAAATGAAAACATAACCGGGCAATGGAATTCTCACTGTCTTCAAAGACAGCCAGTCTCACCTTTACATCTACCAAAATGCGAATGTCCATCAAACCATTCACAGGCTTGTGGTAACCCCCACTCTCTTGACCTTAAAAAGGACCAACGTCGTCGCTGACATAAGTGCTATAAACTGCACACCATGCAAAGACTGAGCGTACTCTCATTTTCTTTTGATTCAGAGTTGGGAAGGATCTCTTGCGTATGCATGCTGGAAACTGAAAAAAATGCCTGCCCTCTACAGTGGCTTCCTTTGTCAAAGGAAGTCATTTTTCACAGGATTACATTTTCCATCCTTGCTCGCCCTCCCCCCCCCCAGTAGATTTGACTGGAACAGAAATATCGGCCGACCACGTCTTTGGCTATTGTGCTTGGTGCTGTGGCTGCGGTGACCTAGAGATAGAATAGAAGCAGTGGGACTGTGAGGATGCTGGGGAGGTACCCTGATGAAACGGGAGGGAGAGGGAAGGACATTCAGGTTTCCTACAGCTGCCAGCTGCCCTAGCTGCCAGCTGTGATAAATTCTGCAATTAATATTCATACTCTCTTCTCTCTCTCTCGCGCTCTTCTCTTCCTCCTCTCTCTCGTCACACACACACACACAACACACACACCACGCAACGCACGCACGCACGCATGCACGCACACACACAAACTCTCGTCTCTCTCGCCTCTCTCTATCTCTCTCCTCTCCCTCTCTCTCTCTACCTTCCTCTCTCTCTTACCCTCCTCTCTCTCCTCTCACCTTAATGGCAGTAATTCGTCATGGTTGACAGCAGTTAAGCCGAACTCAAACCACCCCCCCCCACCCCATACCCCTTCACCACCTTGCCCTACGTCCTATCCCCTTTCCCCTTGTTCACTGGTCCTCATGGACACGCACGTTGACAGTGTGCAGTGCATCAGATCTGCATACAAACCATCTGTCTTCCTCCTGTTACTGCTGTGTGATCCACGCACTTGGCCAGCAGGAAGTCGCCACACATTGCTAATCTGTAATCCTAAATCGACGGGGGTTAAGATGGAAAATGTGCCATTTAGAGATCTGTGATCAACCACCCTGTTGCTACTCCCATCCCATTTTCCACTCTCTCTGAGTGATCACACAGTGTGCAGTGTATCAGATCTGCATACAGACTATCTATCTTGCTCCTGCTACTGTTGTGTGACCCAGAACTGGGTGCCCAGCACATCAGCCAATGGTGAGATGGGCAGACATTGCTAATCCAAACAAATCGCTGGTGCAAAAATAGAAAATGTAGTTTACGAGAGAAGCTCTCTCTGTCTCTCTCACTCTCTTTCTGTCTCTGTCTTTCTCTCTCTCTCTCTCTCGGTCTCTCTCTCTGCCTCACTGTCCCTCTGTCTCTCTGTCTGTCTGTCTGTCTGTCTGTCCATCTATCTGTCTGTCCTGTCTGTCTGTCTGTCTGTCTCTCTCTTTCTGACTGTGTGTCTCTCCCTTCCCTCTGTCTGTCGCTCTGTCCTCTGTCTTCCTTTCTTCTCTCTCTCACTCTCCTCTCTCGTTTGTGTGTGTTCTTGGCAGAGAGGGAATGGAGGTGGTGGGGGGGGGGGGGGGGGGGGGCGGGGGGGGGGGGGGGGGGGGGGGGGGGGGGGGACACAGCGCTCGAAGGCTTATTTCAATATGTGTGGCAGGCACATGTCTGTATCTTTAACTATTAGGTTCACACAGCGCTTCTGCTACTTCGTCCATATTTCAATTTTCAAAACTTACATCTCTTAGAAGAAATTGGACGAATGGATACAGAAAAAAGATAAATGAGGTGGAAAGACTGTGTTATGTCTCTGTCTGTATTTTTGCACACACCAGTGCTCTGTGTGCGCGCTTTGTGTGTGTGTTCGTGTGTCTTGTGTGTTTGTGTGTGTGTGTGTGTGTGTGTGCGTGTGTGCTGTGTGTGTGTGGTGTGTGTGTGTGTGTAGTGATGTTACGTAACATGAATGCATACACGGGTTATGAATTCATGTGCATGCAATGCGTTGGAATGTACAAGCGCATATATTCTTGTGTTGTCTGTCATACAGGCGTGCTTTGATATAGCATATCAACAAACGTGGTGAACTTTTGATAGTCAGGGACGGTGCGTGGAGACAATATCGGACAAACGGCTGGCGGCAGGAGAGATTGACAGCATCCTATACCGACCGAATGCTGCAGGATTGTCAGGAACTACTGCGTAAAAAAGAGGAGAGCCATGCGATATTCACTGGGCACTGAACAGAAAGCTCAAAGATGATGCTGTCAAACCCAGAGACAGATATTGGGAAGATTCCTCCCGGTATTGCTCGCTATCTGGCTCGGGTGAAGTTTGGATGTGTTCCTTTCTCATTCTTTTTCACTTTCTGTGTGCAAGATTTTTTTTTCGAGAAAGGTTGCTATCTATCTATCTATCTATCTGTCTGTCCTATCTGTCTGTCTGTCTGTCTGTCTGTCTGTCTATCAGCCTATCTATACATCCATCTGCAGAGAGAGAGAGAGAGAGGAGAGAAGATAGAGAGAGAGAGAGAAAGAAAGAGAGAGAGAGACCGAGACAGAGAGAGAGGGAGAATTTATTGCCTACAGTAGGAGTAATAAATCATTGGTGGCAGTCAATTCTTCTTCCTTCTAAGCTCTATCCGTCTCCCCACCCCACCCCACTCCTAATTCCTTCCAGTTACATTGATCAAGTTGAGGGGGGGGGGGGGGGAGGACGGAAACTGTTTCAAGTCTCCTTTCTGTCATTCGTCTGACTGTCTTCTTCTAACTAGAATCACACCCCGCTAGCATAGCCAATGTTCCTGCTCAGCACAGTGTTTTCTGACAATCAAATCACCTGAAGCACATATGGGAAAATAAAACTTTCTCGCGAAAATGTTCCTTTTACAAGGACGAAAACTGTCTAAGCCGTGTCTGTGGTTCCACTTGGCTTCCCTCTGATTATGCACGAGTTCCGCGCCATTTTCATGTCTAAAATGCACGAGAATTCCTGATGACAAAACTGTGTCAGACCAGAGATATAAGAAGGAGAGGATCGGTACTTTTCTTATTTCCACAGCCAGCCGAACGAATATTTTCTCGCCTGCAAATGACAGTTACCTGTGCCAGAGAATTGGACTTCATCAAAGGCAAATGGAAAGAAAAACGAGCCGATATACTGATCCTGTCCTCTATGCATCTTTGGCCAGACAAATATTGTCCGTCCTGCGCCGATGCTATTTCCTGAGGTGTCTTTTTTTCGTGCGTTTCTTGTCAGTTACCGTCCCCCATAATTTTGTAACAGGGCGGACTTTGACACGATGACTTTGTCATAATTACTAGTTATAGTATATGAAAGAGATCAAGCGTGACTTCACAATATTTCTCTTTTCAGTTTCTGTGTTGAAAATGATCAAATCTGGATAATTCATGCAAATCAGAGCAATATGTTTTAGACCAGAAATACCTGAAATATGGAGAAGCCATTCGTCGATATACATGAGATCTGCTAATGGCTGTTTTCAAATCCGTTCTTCTCATTTTCATTTCAGTTCCTGCATTGTTTTTTCAGCTTTATCTATTGTACTTTTTTGTCTTTTTGTCAGAGGATAATATCTGGCCTGGAAAAAAACACAATTTTACAAGTGTGTAGACAAAAATGAAGGAATTTGTTTACACAAAAAGCATTTTGTATTGAAAATCATCATCATCATCATCATCATCATCATCATCATCATCATCATCATCATCATCATCATCATCATCATCATCATCATCATCATCATCATCATCGTCATCATCATCATCATCGTCGTGGTCGTCGTCGTTGTCATTATCATCTGTCTCTCTCAGTCTCTGTCTCTGTCTCTCCTCTCCATCCCCCCTCCTCTCTGTCTCTGTCTGTCTGTCTGTCTGTCTGTCTCTCTCTCTCTCTCTCTCTCTCTCTCTCTCTCTCTCTCTCTCTCTCTCTCTCTCCCTCTCTCAAATCACTCAAGTCCTTTACTTAAATGATCATTTCATTTCGTGTGGAGGTCTAAACACACACACACACACACACACACACACACACACACACCAAAAATTTAGATAATGGTTTTTTTTTTCTGTCATCTTCCTTTCCTCTCGATTGTCATGCTGCCTTTCTGTCTTCATGATCATCTCATCTCCTTTGGTTCCAGGAAACTGTACCCATGACACCAATGACATGCCGGATATGCCGCTCTGAGACAACGCAGGGATGTTAAACAAGGGAATGGTTACACGACGACCGTTCTGGAATGTCAAGAATCTATAGGCTGCTCATGCACTCTTGAGGTAATGTCTGTTTGTTTTCAGTTGATTTCCATTGTTTTGACGATAAGCGGAATGCTTGACACATTCGACATGGCCTCGTCCTATCTGCTTTGAGGACGTTGATAGTTCAGCTTCTGTGTCGTGAATAGTTTGTATCCATTTATGGTTCATGGTATTCTTGTTACCATGGGATAACTCTTTGTTGTTGTTGTTGTTGTTGTTGTTGTTTTTCTACCAGGCGAGAGTCCTCACGGTTTTATCCATTCAGCTACACTTTCACACACACACACACACACACACACACACACACACACACACACACACACACACACACACACACACACACACACACACACACACACACGCACGCACGCACGCACGCGCGCGCGCACGAACGCACGCACGCACGCACGCACACACGCACACACACATACACCAAAACAAAAAGAAAGCAAAACTGCAACCAATAAAAGCTCGCATGAGAGAATATGCACAATGATAAAAGCAGCATCAAATGCTGACTCGAGCGAGGTAAAGATACGCTGTGGAAAGAAAATGCACGGACACTGTCTGTAATCTGCGAGCCTTTTGACAGCAGCCTGCTTCACAGACAGTTGGTTTGTGACCTGTGTACGCTACCTTGCTCTTTCTGCTAGTCCGCCATGACAATGCTGCCGCTTGTTGTATTCATCTGTTACCGTCTGTTGTCTTGATCTGTTGCCGTATGTTGTCTGGATCTGTTGCCGCATGTTGTCTGGATCTGTTGACGCATGTTGTTTGGATCTGTTGGCGCATGTTGTCTGGATGTGTTGCCGCATTGTCTTGATCTGTTGCTGCATGTCGTCTTGATCTGTTGCCGCATGTTGTCTGGATCTGTTGCCGCATGTTGTCTGGATCTGTTGTCGCATGTTGTCTTGATCTGTTGCCGCATGTTGTCTTGATGTGTTGCCGCATGTTGTCTTGATCTGTTGCCGCACGTTGTCTTGATCTGTCGCTGCATGTTGTCTTGATCTGTTGTCGCATGTTGTCTTGATCTGTTGCCGCATGTTGTCTTGATGTGTTGCCGCACGTTGTCTGGATCTGTTGCTGCATGTTGTCTTGATCTGTTGCCGCATGTTGTCTTGATCTGTTGATGGCATCCAAACTCTTCCAAGAAATCTGAAACCCTCTCTGTCTTCTTTTCCTGTATGTGGGTCAGTGTGCTTGACATGTCTGATATGTTCTGAGACCTTTTCTCCTTTGTGATGCACTTACATGCGTTGACATAGTGGCACCCAAAGACACTAGCACGAACATATGTGCAGGCGTGTAGTGCCGCTTGCAGACGTACAGAGGTGAATACACGCATGCATGCTGGCATTCGGGTATAGATATGTACGCACACAGGTGGACAGATGGTAAAAGCTCACTGTGATACCACTGTTTTGTTATGACTACTCTGAGAATTTTCATAATTTTCTTTTCGGATTGATTCTGTTGTTCTTACTTTTGTTTCTTTGTTGATATGCTAATTGTGTTAAAAAAAAAAGAAAGACAACGTAAAAATGACAAACCCCGAAAATTTTGATGACGAATAAACAAATTAGATTAACGACAGAAATGTGTTGAAAACAAATTCTTTTTGACAATGACAGTAAAACAATGTGCTGCTTCACTGGGGCTGCTAAAAGTACCGATGAAGTGGAATACCTTCTTTTGTGAATTATTGGGCACCTGGAACAAACAGGTAACAACACACAACACAACCTACCATTTTTTTTTTTTTTTTTTCAGGCGAGACATAACATTCAAAAACATTGAAAACAAATTACGAACGAACAGTCACCATGTTTTAAATACTATTTGACCCGGTAGATGAAGACAATAGGTTGAAACGCGTTGTGTCTGTTTTGTAATTTTTTGTCACCCCATTTGTCTGGTGGCCCACCAATTCTGCTTTTCATTTCATATTTCAGTTTCCGCCTACAGTCACGCGACTTTGAATGTTCACTTTTCGGCTTCATGGTGATTAATACTTGTCTGGATTATCCCGGCTGAACCCACACTGATTTGTACTGAACTTCTTACGTTGCGTTTCATAGTGGTTAATACTTGGCTATAATGCTGAACACGCTGATGTTTCTGAGTGTTCAACTTTGCGTTGAAAAAGGGAATGGTTTCATTCAATCCAAGCACATTCTTCTCTGGGAGAGAGCCAAATTGAACGTACAAGCAAAATATTCCCGTGATGAGAACGTTACACAACACCTTACCGTAGCTTAAAAGACAACACTTTGAAATGAAGTTCAGTGACAGTCACTGTGTTTTTGGGACTGTTTGAAATACAATATAGTACAATAGAAAGCAAGAGGTGTGGGCCATCTGTGATGAGTATCCACTTCTTTGGAACAAGCATGATTATTAAACTCACGTGAGCCGAAGAAACATCCCTTCACTTGTCAGTGTTCTATATCACCGACAATAGCAGGTTGCCTACTTTAAAAGTTCAGTTTAACAGCATCTTGGCCATACCGTAACTATCTGCTTTCCTTTCCTTGCAAGTTTTGAAAGGAAAAAGAAAGAAAGAACAAAGTAAAACTATGTTAAAAGACGAAGGAAACCGAAGAGTTTTTCA
>JADBJO010006126.1:100970-110970 GCA_016801955.1 Conus betulinus
AAAAGAAAAATAAAACGCTTTAAAAGATCTAGTTGCAAAGTGAAACGACTGCAGGCGGAAATCTAAACAAATCTTAATAAATGTCAGCGAACCGCCCAGAGAAACGTGGACAAACGAGTCACAAGACAACACACAACGCGTTTCGACCTCTTAGGTCTTCCTCAGGTGAAATGAAGACGGACAAAATAACGAAAATGCACTTAGCTTTGATCGCTTCAGATTGCTTCTGAGTTCAGCGCAAGGAAGGCGTTGAATCAACGCTTTCCTTGCGCTGAACTCAGAAGCAATCTGAAGCGATCAAAGCTAAGTGCATTTTCGTTATTTTGTCCGTCTTTATTTCACCTGAGGAAGACCTAAGAGGTCGAAACGCGTTGTGTGTTGTCTTGTGACTCGTTTGTCCACGTTTCTCTGGGCGGTTCGCTGACATTTATTTAAGATTTGCTTTAAAAGATGATGACGAAGAAGAAGAATAATAAGAAGAAGAAGTAACGGTGGTAGTAGTAATAGTAGTAGTAGTAGTAGTAGTAGTAGTAGTAGTAGTGGTGGTGGTGGTGGTGGTGGTGGTGGTGGTGGTGGTAGTAGTAGTAGTAGTAGTAGTCGTAGTAGTAGTCGTAGTCGTAGTTGTAGTAGTAGTATGGGAGAGAAAGAGTGAGAGACAGACAGACAGACAGACAGAGAGAGACAGAGAGACAGAAACAAAGAGAGACATAGGAACAGAGAGAAAGACAGTCTTCTACGAATCGGTGATAAAAGCGGCCTGAGTCTGAGAGGTCTTTAATGGTGCTAACTGCTACTCTCTCTGTGACGGGGTTTCCATCTGCCTGTCCCAGATGGCGTCCTGTTGGAAGTTTATTATGAAGGAAATAGTCTGAAATTCTTACTACGATTCTCCTGGCGGCTGCAGTCTAGGGAGTATTCTTTTCTACTTTGTTTTCTTGTCTGCTGAGAGTCTGACATCTGAACAGTACATGTTCATAGAAAATCTACTTGTCTTTTTGTAATGTAAATTGAATAATCGTTACCTTGTGTGTGTGCGTGTGTCATGATGTGTGCAAACCCTCCACCCCCCTTTCCCCATCCCACGTTCCCCACCTGCCCCCCCCCCACCCCTTTGGATGATTAGGCAGATAGTTCACAGAGAGTACCAGGGGGCCCCCTCCTTGTTCTTCTTCTGTTTGCCAGGAGAAATGATCTGTTTCCTTCCGTGCTTTGGAAGAGTGTCAGGCATTGTGCCAACATCTTCAGTTCAGCCGTCAGCCTCTTTAAAACGTGGTTGTGGTAAGTGGTGATCTCCAGGCAGGAACTGTCAGTCTGCATCATGCAACCATCGATCGGCCTGTCTGTCTGTCTGTCTGCCTGTTTGTCTGTATCAGTGTGTGTGTGTGTGTGTGTGTGTGTGTGTGTGTGTGTGTGTGTGTGTGTGTGTGTGTGTGTGTGTGTGTGTGTGTGTGCGTGTGCGTGTGTGTGTGTGTGTGTGTGTGTGTGTGTGTGTGTGTGTGTGTGTGTGTGTGTGTGTGTCTGTCTGTCTCTCTCTCTCTCTCTCACACTCACACACACACGCACACACACACACACACACACACACACACACACACACACACACACACACACACGCGCGCGCGCGCGCGCGCGCACACACACTCACACTCACACACACTGTCTGTCTGTCTGCCCTCTCTCTCTCTCTCTTCTCTCTCTCTCTCTCTCTCTCTCTCTCTCTCTCTCTCTCTCTGTGTGTGTGTGTGTGTGTGTGTGTGTGTGTGTGTGTGTGTGTGTGTGTGTGTGTGCTAGTTCGGCAGTGTTAGGCTTAGCTCCACGGACTTTTTTTTAAACACCAATTCTTCTGCTTCTCGTGTTTTCGTTTCTAGTTTGTTTATGGAAAGAATGAAAGCAACAGTAGATTTTAGAAACTTCCCTTCCCTACCCTGGTGGGGTATTCTAAATAATCTGAAAACACACTGTTCTCACACATTCATGCAAACAATGGGTTATAATCATGAACATTTTAAGGGTCGCGCTAAATTGACCGTTTACATTAATTTTACCCGTTACATTCAGTAACACTTTTACAAAAACAAAATCGAAACCGTTCCGCAAATATCACCCACAGTTTTCTTTCACAAAGAAATAAGCATTTTTTGTGCGAGTTTTACGAGGTGAACATAATAGTGCGTCATGCTGCTCATTATTCACTGACTGTTTTTTCTTAGTTTAGACACAATTCCGTTGACTTTATCCTCACTGATAAAGTGTCTTGCGGTCCGTAATGGAGATCTATTATACACATTTACTGAGGTTGTCAGAATATTCTTACGCGTTAGAAACGTGTGGAGAGAGTACAAACGAGCAAAAGCGAGCGAGCGAGCGAGCGAGCGAGAGAGAGAGAGAGAGAGGGAGAGAGGGGGGGGGGGGGGGGGGGGGGGGGGGGGGGGGGGGGGGGGGGGGAAGGGGGGGTGGGTGGGTTGGGGGGGGGGGGGGGGGGGGGGGGGGGGGGGGGGGGGGGGGGGGGGGGAGGAAGAGAGGCTTGCTGGGTTGCAGGCAGACAGAGAACAGTGGACCTGTCTTCATATATAGAAAACCAGTCAGAAAACCACTCACTCAAACGTATTATCGTAAAAGAGGATGACAGTTCATCCATCAGCTCCCTCCAAACACGCTATCGCCTATTCCACCGGCTCCATACATTCCACTTTTATTGAGACCCAGACGAAAAGTTTTGAAGAAGTTAATATCTCCTAGTGAGGTGTCTGTACAGAGTCTGATCATTTTAAGGATCATATCAGCTGTGTTCATCTCTTTCTGTCTGCAAATCAGCAAAGATATGAGCTGCCTGTGTGGCGACCATTCAATGAACTTGTCATGCATATTTCTAACCCTAACACTTCACTTAAGTGAGTGAAAGAAGCATTATTGGATTATCCCATGATATGAGTAATGCTACTAGGCTTCATTATTCGATATTAGGTCTAGTATGGCGTCTGATGTATTTCAGTTAAGTCTAGGTTCCTGGCCTGTACTCTGCATTTCCTTTCAGAACATACTCCAGCGCCAAGCAAACCGCAGAAATACTGATCATTTCGCGATGTTGGTGAGTGGTGGGGCCAAAACTCCAATGCATACTAAGTCCTGACTGGGATTTGAGCCCATGACCTCCGGACCTCTAATATGTGATGTTAACCAGAAAAACGAAACGTAGCTGTTGCATTTTCTCTTCTTCTTCGTCGTCTTTTAGTTCCTACATTCTTGTTTGCTTTTCTGTGTTTCCTTCCTTCTTTCAGATTATCTTGCTTTCGTTCCTTTTCTGTTCTTCGCATTTTTTTTTCTTTCTTCTATCCATCACCTCTCTCTTTCACACGTTTCTCTCTCTCTTGTACTTCCTCCCCTTCTTTTTCTCTCTTTCTGTGCCCCATCATCATCATCATCATCATCATCATCACCATCATCATCATCATCATCATCATCATCTCTCTCTCTTTTCTCTCTCTCTCTCTCTCTCTCTCTCTCTCTCTCTCTCTCATATTACTAGATAAAACTGGCGTGCTGCCCCTTAATACCTTCGTGAAAATTCTTGAGGTTCATACCCATTATAGGTTTCTATTCCTCATAAAAATGACAACAGGTTCTATGTCTTCTTACGTCTGCGCCTGTGGTGAGTACTGTCTAAGTTTTCAGTGTCGCTAACTAGATTGCGATTGTCGGATGAAGGCGTTGAAGCCCTTTAGGAAAAAAAACCAAGCATATGGGAGATGCAGAAGATGGGTTAGTCATACTGGCACAGTATCTAAGCACCTATTTTCAGACGTTATAGAATACTGCCCAAAGGGCGACCAAGCAGTAGTGCAAAGTCACATCTGGTGGTTTTTGTCTCGTTATGACCTGATGTTAATCGCTCACAGTGAAGTGTAATCGGTGAGGCTGTTGTGGTCAAGCGTCGTCGCTGATTCCAAATGCAAGAACGAGAGAAGTGGGTGTAGCTCCATATAAAGGGCGTGGGCATTGGAGTTGTTAAAACAAAGTCTTCAGATCACTCGATCAAATGTAGCACGCATAAATGAGGACGGCAATTCCTCTGCCGCACACACAACCGCCCCCTCCCCCCCCCCCCCCCCCCCCCCCCCACACACACACACACGCACGCACACACGTACCCATCGCGTCGCTTTCTATCCTCTATTCTCGTTGTGACCAAGGAGGAAAGTTTTGAATAAGATCTTATCTGCTGCACCGAGAGATGTGCTTATTTTGGACATCGCTTCAGCTGATAGCCATCTCCTTTCATTCCCCTGTCAGCAGTTTCTTTTCAGACGTCATGATGAGTGCAAACTCTCCCACTTTTTCCCCATCCCATGCGCCCCCACCACTTCCCTCACCCCTTTTGGTTAAAAGGCAGACAGTGGACATGATTACACGTCCTCCTCCTCCTGCTGCTGCTTCTTCTTCTTCTTCTTCTTCTTCTTCTTCTTCTTCTTCTTCTTCTTCTCTGCTCCTTCTTCTTCTTCTGCTCTTCTTCTTCTTCTTCTTCTTCTGCTGCTTCTTCTTCTTCTGCTCCTTCTTCTTCTTCTTCTTCTTCTTCTTCTGCTCCTTCTTCTTCTTCTTCTTCTTCTTCTTCTTCTTCTTCTTCTTCTCTGTGTTTGCAAGAAGAAATTAACTGTTTCCTACTGCGATTTTCAAGAGGTTCAGGAATTGTGCCAGTATCTTCGGTTTAACCTCCCTAAAAAGTGGGTGAGGGAAGCACGATCTCCAGGCAGGAACTGTCAGCCTGTATCGTGCATCTGTAGCATCTCCATCTCTCTCTCTCTCTCTCTCTCTCTCTCTCTCTCTCTCTCTCTCTCTCTCTCTCTCTCTCTCTGCAGGAACTGTCAGCTTGTATCGTGCATATGCAGGTCTCTCTCTCTCTCTCTCTCTATTCTCCTCCTCTCTCTCTCTCTCTCTCTCTCTCTCTCTCTCTCTCTCTCGCTCGCTCTCTCGCTCTCTCGCTCGCTCTCGCTCGCTCTGCAGGAACTCTCAGCCTGTATCGTGTACATGCAGGTCTCTCTCTCTCACTCTCTCTCTCTCTCTCTCTCTCTCTCTCTCTCTCTCTCTCTCTCTCTCAAAGTAAAAGTAAATATGAAACAAGATGTAATGCATATAAACGTACTCCCAGTTTATCCTGAATACGTGTGAGATATTCCATAAAGAGGAAAAACCGTCTTGGGCTGGTGTAACCGTTAGTAATGGCTCTTCTGGTAAACATCGGCCATCGTCTGTTAACGATAATTAACATACTTACAAATTTTCAGAAAGATCGGCCAAGAACTTTTGGAGATTTTCCATAAAGAAGAAAACCATTATGGGCCGTTAGTAACGGCTATGAGGCTAAATTTAAACATCGGGCATCATTCATGACGCATAATAAACATACCTACAAATTTTCAGAAATATCGGCCACGTGCTTTCTGAGATATTCCATAGAGAAGAAAAAAAACCGTTACAGGCCGTTACAGCCGTTAGTGACGGCAACAACGGTAAACTAAAACATTGGGCATCAACCGTGACACATAATGAACATAACTACAAATTTTTCAGAAATATCGGCCACGTACTTTCTGAGATATTCCATAAAGAAGAAAAACCGTTATGGGCCGTTATAGCCGTTAGTAACGGCTATCATGGGGTAAACTAAAACATCGGGCATCATCCGTAATCCATAATGAACATACCTGCTAATTTTCACACAAAGATCGGCCAAGTACTTTCTGAGATATTCCATGAAGAAAAAACACCGTTACAGGCCGTTACAGCCGTTAGTAAGGGCTATAACGGTAAACTAAAACATCAGGCATCAACCGTCACCCATAATAAACGTATCTGCTAATTTTCAGAAATATCGGCAAAGTACTTTCTGAGATATTCCATAAAAGAAAAAACCGTAACAGGCCGTTACAGCCGTTAATAACGGATATAACGTGATATACTAAAACATCGGGCATTATCCGTGACCTATATTGAACATACCTGCTAATTTTCACAAAGGTCGGCCGAATACTTTCTGAAATATTCCATGGAGAGGAAAAACCGTTACAGGCCGTTACAGCCGTTAGAAACGGATATAACGGTAAACTAAAACATCAGACATTATTCGTGACCCATAATGAACATTCTTAGAAAATTTTCAGAAAGATCGGCCAAATACTTTTGAGATATTCCATAAATAAGAAAAACCGTTACAGGCTGTTACCGCTTTTAGTAACGGCTATAACGGGGTAACCTAAAACATCGGGCATCATCCGAGACCGATAATGAACATACCTGCTAATTTTCACAAAGATCGGCCAAGTACTTTCTCTGAGATATTCCATAAATAAGAAAAAGCGTTACAGGTCGTTACAGCCATTAGTAACGGCTGTAACGGTAAACTAAAAGATCGGGCATCATCCTTGACCCACAATGAACATACTTAGAAATTTTCAGAAAGATCGGCCATGTACTTTTTGATATATTCTATACAGAAGAAAAACCGTTACAGGTTTTTTTCATCCGTTAGTACGGCTATAACGGGGTAAACTAAAACATCAGGCATCATCCGTGACCCGTAATGAACATACCAGCTAATTTCACAAAGATCGGCCGAGTACTTTCTGAGATATCCCATCAAGAAGAAAAAAGCGTCACAGGATGTTACAGCCGTTAGTAACGGCTGTAACGGTAAACTAAGACATCGGGCATCATCCTTGACCCATAATGAACATACCTACAAATTTTCAGAAAGATCGGCCCAATATACTTTTGTCTGGAGCGAGTGAACACATTTTGCCCACGGACGAACGGACAGACACACAGACAGCATTTTTTCGTTCCCATTCTAAAGTACTCCATGTTCTTTAAGAACTGGGAGTACAACAAAGAGTAATATTGTGGTTTTCAGAAAAGGAGGTTATCTGGCAGCAAGCCAAAGATGGTATTTTAATGGACAGAGGATAGCTGTTGTAAATTGTTATAAATACCTTAGTATCTATTTCTCTACACGCTTAAGCATTGTAGTTGCTGTCAAGATCTAGCAAGCGGAGCGAAAAACGCCTTGTGTATCTTGAAAAAAAATTATGCATGTTGAATAACAATTCCTTGACAGTGTTTCTGCAACTCCTTGATGTTCAGGTTCAACCGGTTGCTCAGTATGGTGCTGAGATCTGGGGGCCAAGATAAATGTGCTGTTCATGGATAAAGAGTTCATTTATTTGCCCTTAAGAAATGTTTAGGGGTTGACATGAACACACCCAATGAATGAATGTGTTTCTGGGGAAACAAACCGCTATCCAGTCTGTATCAGTTCATCTGTGCAGTGCATCAGATACTGACTGAAGATTGTTCAGATGGATGATAACAGATTACCACTAAAAGCATATAAGATGTTGCTGGGATTGGTATTTGGGATTGTTTGGATGAATCAAGGGTTTGGACATGGAAATGCGTTTTTGAAGCAACTTAGGCAAAGACTGATTGATGATCGATGTAAAAATGGCAGGAAAACATCCAGATCAGTGAGCGATATTCATTTTAGATGTGACACATATCTCTCACTTAATATTGACAGGCATATTAGAAGTTATCTGACAAGATTTAGATTACGAATTTCAGACATCAAAGCGCATCAGTATCGATATGCAAATACCAATAATGTTAGTATGCTATGTCCTTTATGCAAACACGCAAATGAAGACGAATTTCATTTGCTACTTCGTTGTCCTGTGCTGAAGAATTTACGTTATGAATGCATTCCCCGGAAATTCTTTGACAACCCTTGTTTATTTCGAGCTGCTTTGCTCGTGGCAAATGAAAATGAAAAAGTACTGAAGAGCATATGTGTATATTTATACAAAGCCTTTAAGAGACGCACAACTGTGTGGTCAGTTAATTGAACCCAACTGTCGTTTCCATTGTGTATAGTTAGCATGCTGATCCATCAGCTTCTCGTTGTTAAACTATGTTAGCTTACTGTATGAATTGTCATTGATATGTTGTACCCCCATCGGAAGGGGTCATGGCCTATACCGATTTAAAACCTTTCGTTCTCTCTCTCTCTCTCTCTCTCTCTCTCTCTCTCTCTCTCTCTCTGTCTCTGTCTATCATCTGTCTGTCTGTCTGTATTTCTGTCTGTCTGTCTATCTATCTATCTATCTATCTGTCTTCCTGACTCTGTGTGTGTGTGTGTGTGTGTGTGTGTGTGTGTGTGTGTGTGTGTGATATGCTTTCATAAACTGGACACATGAACAAGAGAGGGGAAAACCTGTAAGAAGCTAATCCGGTAGTCTTGACTGCTTTTGTTAACATACAGGAACTCGATCTATAACGAGAAAAATGAACAGATTTACTTCTTTGATGGATTTGCTATGGGAATATCATGTTTTCGTCGAACTCGGAGTTTTCTTACAGTATTATGCAGTTTAATTAGAAGAGGAATATATGCACAAAAGCAACTCATGCGATTCCTAAATATTATGAAGTCGTCATAGATTGCATCATTACACATATTTTTGTTTGGGCTGGTTGGTTGGTTAGTTGGTTGGTTGGCTAGTTGGTTGATTAGATGGTTGGTTCATTTCTTTATTTTTCCCTTCCTTCTTTCTTTCTTTCTTTCTTTCTTTTCGTTCATTCTTTCTTTCTTGCTATCTTTCGTTCCTTCTTTTTTCTTTCTTTCTTTCTGGTCTATTTTGGTAGTGGGTGGTTTAATCCATTCCAAAAATCATTGTGTTTTTTCAATCAACTGAAAATTATGCCATAACAAACTGCATCTTGTTTTTGGACGTTCAAATGCTATGTAATCCAACCCTTTTCATATCAAAAGATAATGTCATAGTAAATAGTGTGTTAACAGTATTCTTTAACACCAACTCTTTAGCTGCCTTACTCGATTTTATGTCTGAAATAAAGAATTAAAACAACCGTGGATTTTAGGAACCTCCCTGATTCAGATTTTTTGGGTGTTGTGATTATGCTGAATACACACTTTTCACACCCATTCATGTAAGCAAATATTAATAGTTTTAAACACTGCACGGGCCGGTAAATATCGACCGCTTACATACCTTTTACCCTATACATTAAAGAAAACCTTATCATTAGCATTTTTTAGAGTTCCTTCCGTTGTCAAAATATCCTTATGTGGTACAATAGCGGGGAGACGGAGAGAGAGAGAGAGAGAGAGAGAGAGAGAGAGAGAGAGAGAGAGAGAGAGAAAGTTGGTGGGTAGCAGACATAAAATAGTGGACCTGTCTTTACATACAGAAAACCAGCCGGAAAACCACTCACTCAGAAGTATAATCGTAAAAGGATGACAGCTCAGCTCTCTCTCTCTCTCCCAGCTCCTTTTCACCTACCCTACTGTATCCATAGATCCTATATGTATTGCGTCCCAGACGGAAAGTTTCCAAGACGTTAATATTTCGCAGCGAAGTGTCCATAGAGAGCAAGACGATTGTAGGCATCATATCACTGCAGTCAGCAACTGTTGTCAGTGCCTGTGTGGCGACTATCCAAGGAATTCGTCACCGTTACTTCTAAGCCTGACATCGTATTTTCGTGAATGGGAGTAGCCATTAAACGATTATCTCTTGAAACGAGTATGGCTACTAGTCTTTAGCATTGGGTTTAGGTCTAGTATTGCTTGAAGGGCTGGCTGGATAGTACAAAACATGCTATGCTATCCAATGATCATTGGATAAAGCTTACCATTGAGCAACTATCTGTGAAATGACCATTATATTTAGAAGAAAAGGTCATCTGAAATTTTGGAGCCATCATGTTTAAATACTCACTCAAAAATCTGTTGCGGTATGTGTGTGTGTGTGTGTGTGTGTGTGTGTGTGCGCGCGCGGCGCGCGCGCGCGCGTGCGTTCAGTAGTGCCTGTTCTGACCCGGCACATGCAGGATAGCAACTACGACAATATGATTGCTTTGCCGTGGAGACAGCAAGAGTGACCTTCCCTCTTTGTAGAGTGCCGCCATCTTCATTCAGCGACAGCCC
>JADBJO010006126.1:115970-118470 GCA_016801955.1 Conus betulinus
ATGGTTTTTAGAAAAGGAGGACACTTATCAAAAGCAGAAAAATGGTTCTATCAGGGAAGACAGATTGAACTTGTTAAAAGTTATAAGTATTTGGGATTTACGTTAACCACAAAGCTATCATGCAACATCGCACTCGAAGAATATGCAGGCAGGGCTAAAGCCAAAATTGTAGAAATTATGAAAACCTTGTGAAGTTTGGGAACAATGGACAGAAGTATGTTTTTTTTTTTTTTTTTTTTTTTTTTTTTTTTTTTTTTTGCTTTTTGATGCGCAAGTGAAACCAATGCTTTCATATGCAGCAGAAGTCTGGGGACAGTGTTATCTACATGTAATTGAATTACCTCACTGTTTGGATGCAAACGTTTTTTAAATGAACGCCCAAATACCCCCAAATATAATGGTATATGGTGAGCTGGGAAGGTATTCTTTGTATGTAGATGGTGCAATGAAATCAATGCACTACTGGTTCAAATTGCAAAAGCTGTCACTTGCTAGACTACCTAAACAAGCACATGAAATGGAAACATCAAAATTATTGAATGTACTAGAAATGGGAGTGTACAAACAAATTGGGTATCTTCAATGAAACATTGTTTGGATACTTACGGCATTGCTTTTGTTTGGTTAAACGGTGGAGTGAATTATGAAAACTTGTTTTTACGTGAACTTAAACAACGCATGAATGACTATTATCGACAAAATTAGGATAGTAAAATACTTAATAGTGACAGATATTCAACAGATTGTTCCTTCAAATCTTTTTTTTTTAATGCTGATCGATGACAATGAGGATGATTAAGATGATGCTACGGATTTCCATTTCGGTCTGAGACTACATGACAGGGTCGTACTCTACGCTTCCTTTCATAATATATCCTGGCGTCAACACTCTCAGAAACGCATCCATTAAGTGGATGAAACTCGACTGTATGGTCCCAGTCTTCCCAACTAACTCCGCAGCAAACCCAACTCTGGGTAGGAGCCGGTCGGGCAGAAAAACCCACATGACTCTGATGGGATTTGAACCCACGACCTCCCAGCCGGGAGTCTGCGACGCTAACCACTTCGCCACGGCGGCAGGTGTTTCCTTCAAATCCTTATGGCAGCCTGAGAAATATTTAACTGATATTACAATCCGAAGTTTCGCAAAGTGTTCGTGAGATTTCGACTTGGTATTAGTGATTTGAATGTCCATCAAAGATATGCACCAAACTCCCCAAACTGTCCATTCTGTAATCAAATTGAGGACGAAATACATTTTTGATTGTCCATCCTATAACGATTTAAGAGATAAATACATTTTGCCTCATACTACAAATATTCATCAAGTGCCATTGGTTTATTTACCGCAAAATGAAAAGAGAATTGTAACTTGCTCTGCATCTGTGTTGTTTTTTAAAGCACTAAAACACAAAAATGCCAGAGTAATTTCAAGAAGAAAATTTTGTTATACAAATATTTTATTTCATAATTTTCAGTATATGCGCCAAGCGTGTGTGTGTTCTACTTTTGTTCTTGACCTGATTGGTCTGTGGCCTTTGCAATTAAACTATTTGAGTTTGAGTTTTGAGATCTCTCTCTCTCTCTCTCTCTCTCTCTCTCTCTCTCTTTCTCCTACCGTCTCCCAGCACAAACAAACCACAAATCAGGTATGGAGTGCTGTCTTATCCATAGGACGTTTCCCCAGCAGCTAAAGCTTGACGACGGTCTTAAGTGCCCCCTGGGGCCACACGTGCCAGTGGTGATGACAGAGGGTCACACACCAGCACACACCAGCCTTTCCTTTGAAGGCAACGTCCTTAGCAGTAACCTGGATTTTAATCTTTTTATCGTTTTTTTTCTTCTGAAACCCTGCGTTATCTCCACGTCTGTTTTTAGATCTCTCTCTCTCTCTCTCTCTCTCTCTCTCTCTCTCTCTCTCTCACACACACACACACACACACACACACACACACACACACACACTCTCTCTCTCTCTCTCTCTCTCTCTCTCTCTCTCTCTCTCTGTCACCGTGTGTTTGTGCGTGTGTGTATGATCGCACAGCCTTGTTACACACACACACACACACACACACACACACACACACACACACATAGTGGTTTATGTCTTCTTAATTCTTTGTGATTTTCATTCATTCGTGGCAGGAATCTCTGTGTTCTTTCCCTCTTTTTGCTTCATTTTTTACGTTTTTCCTGTACCTGTTTTTACTTCGTTTTGACTGGTATCCTACGAGAATTACGTCCCTTTGGAAGTTGACGTAAATTTTAGCCGTTACATAACGTGCAAAACAGAGGGAATGTTAAGTAAACAAAACAAAACAAAACAAAAAAATCATAGCAACGTGAGAGATCATGAACGGATTGTCATACTTAAACAGTGAATATGATCAAGGTTAAATCTATTTTTACCTTTAATAGCATTTACTGATTATTCCAAGAAAGCCAGAAATACTGTGAGATATTTGGTTTAAGTAAAAAATATGAACTCTAAATCGATTTA